>PVKM010012219.1:0-31999 GCA_004027735.1 Carollia perspicillata | reverse complement strand
TCTCAGCGCCACGTGCCAGTTCTGAGAATCAGATCCGCTCTTACCTGTCCGAGTCAGGCAAGTCAGGAGGCCACAGGTGTCAGGGCTGAATAGAAAAATAACCTGGTTTATAGATAACAGAGGTTGTGTTATAGATTTTACTATTTAAATAATTCATTTGTCACATGTATGGCATTCCCAGCTTATTGGATCACTAATTTGCAAAGCAAAACAAAAGACAAAGCTGTATGATTTAAACCAAGTTACACAACCTTTTAAAGAAAGTTTAGAAAATGTAGCATTTAAAAACTGTTCACTCGAAACCCTCACACACCAGTAGGAATGTAAAATGGTGCAGCTGCTGTGGGGAAGGAGTCTGGCAGTTCCTCCAGGCTGTTTCTTTTGGGGATGATGGAACTGTTGTAAAATTAGATAGTGGTGATGGTTGTACAACTCTATGAACACACTAAAAATCATTGAATTATACACTTTTTAAAACAGTGGTAAAATACATAAAATTTATCATTTGAACAATTTTTTACACACATGGCTCTGTGGCATTAAGTATATTTACACTGTCATGCAAGCGCCACCACTATCCTTGCCCAGAACTCCTCATCTTGCAAAATTAAAACTCCATACCCCACTGAACAATAACCCTCCATTCCCTCCTCTCTCCAGCCCTTGGCAGCCCCCATTCTACTTTCTGCCTCTATGAATTTGACTCTTCTAGGTGCCTCGTGTAAGTGGAGTCATACTTTGTCCTTTTGTTACTGGCTCATTTCACTGAGCATAATGTCCTCAAGGTTCATCCATGCAGGAGTATGTGACAGAATTTCCTTCCTTTTTAAGACAAGACAAAACTCCATTGTCTGTATATAGTACATTTTGTTAATCCATTCATCTGTTGATAGACCTTAGGTTGCTTCCATGTTTTGGCTGTTGTAAATAATGCTGCTATGAACATAAGTGTTCAAATATCTTTTCAAGACCCTGCTTTTAATACTTTTCAGCGAATCTCCAGGAGTGGAATTGCTGGGCCATAGAGAAATCCTATTTTTATTTTTTTGATGAGCTGCCATACTGTTTTTCATAGTGGCCGAAGCATTTTACATTCCCACCAGCAATGTACATGAGTTCCAGTTTCTCCACATCTGGGCCAACACTTGTTATTTTCTGTTTTTAAAAAACTTTTTTAATGATAGCCAACTTAATGGGGGTGAGGTGGTATCTCATTGCAGGTTTTTTGTTTTTATTTCTTCATACTTCACAATTTTAGTCTCTGTGCTGCCAAAGCACTCACTGTGGTTTTGATTTGCAGTTTGAATTGTTTACTTTTAAAGAGTGAATTTTATGATATGTGAATTAGATCTCAATTTACAAAACTAATCATTGAGAGACCCTTGTAGTCCTGAGCATACCTGGTGTCCAGATTTTGGTTTCTAAATATCTTTCCTCCCTGACGGGGACCTAATCTGGGGCAGTGAAATTACGGAGTGAGCCTGGGACATTTCATTGTGACAGAAAGTAAAGAATCACTCAAATAATGACAGGGACAATTTGAGCATCATATGAATAATGACTGTAATTGATTACAATATATTGCATAAATAACAATCTGTGAATTCATGGTAATCAAAAGGAGAGAGAGAGAGGAAAGTGACTCTTTATAGAAGAGTGCTGGTGGACAGCTGTGAAAGGAATGATAGAATTTAAAAACCACCATTTTGCAACTCCTAGTGAAATAATTGATTCGAACAAAGATTAGCGTGCTATAGCCACTATGTGAACAATTACTAGGAAACTAAATATTCACATGGCATCATCCCCAGATCACTTATTAATCACAAGTGAAAATATATATCTTTACCACGAAGACATCTGTTAATCTCTAAACAAGTGATTCAATTCAGCATCACCAATCATACAAAAACTTGATATATGTGCTTCCTGATATGATTCAATATTAAACACAGAACATCAGTTATTAAGTATTCTCACTGAAATGTGTGGCCTGAATGTAATCAAGCTCCTCTACACTTGATCTTCATTTCCCAGGAATTCAGGGATAGTGGGACAAGCTAAGGACAACATGTAGGATTATTCTATAAAGCAATTGACTTGAAATCTTCACAAAGTTAATGCCATGAAAACAAAAAAAGAAACCTATATAATTTTATTAACCAATGTCACCCGCATATGTTCAATAAAAAATTTTTTTAAAGCACCAGCCACAAAGGAACTGATGTAGATTAAAAGACACCTGAGAGACCTAATTAAACAATAACAACCAACACCACGCTGCTCAGTAGGGGCCTCCTGCTGGCTGCATATAGATTTTGTAAATTGATGCTACAGTGATTCGGGCACATTATTTATCATGCTTCAGCGATAATCTAAAGTATTTATTAACACTTCTTAATGAATGGAAATTTTTCTTGAAATCTTTTTCTTATTCCTTCCCGTATGGGAAAAGAAATCACAATCATGTAAATGGCTGTTCTTGAAAACATGTAATATAGCATGTGCTGCAGGGTATTTGTATGATTTACCACTAAATCACAGATTTAGCCTGCAAGAAAATCGAAAGGTATGAAGCAATATTTCATTTCACTGGGCATGCAAAGACTTGTTAATGTCAGTAACCGCAGTATGGGCCAGTCCGTAACAATACCTCTAAACAATAGGAAGCCTTTAAAATAGAAATATGCAAGGCACAAATGTGAGCCCATATGTAATTTTCTAATGGCCATGTTAAAAAGTAAAAAGAAATATATTTTATTTAACCCAAAACATTCAAAACATCATCATTTTAACAAATAATCAATATAAAATTATTAAAGAGATATTTTATGTTTTTTATTTTACTGTCTTTGAAACCTGGCATATAATTCACCCTTTCAGCACATTTCAATTTGGACTGGCCACACTTTGTAGACTCGGTAGTGACTTACATGTTGGACAGAATATTAACACTGAAATACTGAGCCTAAATAAAATTGGTTTTAAGTGCTATAGATGAACAGTATAAAATACAAAATTTTCAAAATGGAACCTTCCTAATACACACTTTTGATTTGCTTTTGCACTAGCATTTTTTTTCAGGGATGAAAAAAATGAGCTGAAAAAATTTGTTTACCTACCAGGTGACTACATTTTTGTACTTAGGATTAAAAAAACAACAACTGGAGATAACAGTGAGAGGTTAAAAAAACAACTTCCATTTTATGCATATACATTCCAAATCACTGAATGCTGAATTAGCTTATAATACAGTTTGCTTGCCATGGTGTCTGAACGCAAGGGATGTAAACGTTCCAAATCCTGCTGATTCTCCCTTCAAGCATGCCTGAAAAATTTTCCTTCTAGGGTCCCGCTGCCCAGACCTTTACACAAATTCTCTTCCACTGGCACCTGGGCTGGGAGAGAAGACTCCTGTTTTCTCTGCTCCAGACGACGTCGCAGCCTTGCCTGACAGATAACAGCAGATCTGTCCTTTTTCATGTCCCTGCCACACAGACGCCCTTATGGGTGCAACTTCGCCACTTCATTGTGTCACAGCCATCCTGGATGGAAGGTTTCTATTATCTGGCCCGACCCTGTCTTTCCACCTTGAATGCCCTCTACCTTCCCTCAGTGACACAGGCTCAGCACTGATGTTGCACTTTCTGTCTTGTCATTTCCCTCAGCAGAGACATGAGCCCCTCCCTGTGTCTGGTTAGTTAAGTCTGATTGCCTTTCCCTGACTCGTGTAGATTTCATCTTTCAAGGAAACTTTGCTGTCTCAGCTCTTGGCAGGCTACTTTCAGCTCCTGTAGCCTGCGTGGTCCACCACCTGCCGTCCACTGCCATCCATTGTCTCATGATTGTCCTCGAGTGTATCGTACCTTGCTCGTGAGCCTGCGGTGCAGGATCCCTGAGTGCCGCCCGGTGCTGCCTCTCTGTCAGCACGCCACGTGGGGTGAGCCAGTAACAGGCACTCATGGGTGCTCACAATGCCTTCCCAAGGCTTCTCCAAATTCAGAGATATCTGAAAGCCAAGAGACATGCATAATGCCTGTACTTGAGAAAAGTATGTGGGAGGCTCATGTCACTTCTGCTCATTTCACTGACCAAAGAAAGACCAGCATGATGTCAATGGGGTGAGGAAACAGATTCCTTCTAGAAGAATTCCTGCAAGTTGCAGGGCAAGAGGTGGGGGACTTTTACGGTGTCATGGCTTATGTTTAAGTCTTTTATCCTTTTTGAGTTTATTTTGGTGTATAGTGTAAGTTGGTGGTCTAGTTTTGTTTTTTTGCATTTACCATTCCAGTTCTCCTTACACCATTCCAGTTTTCTCCGACCAACTGAACCACATGGCCAGGCTCTTGAACACCTTCTTCTTCCTGGGACTCAGGTCAAACTACCCAAATGCTCCCACTTCAGATTCAATAAGCCAAACACTGAGAGTTTAATAGTCTACAAATCAGCTTTTGGTCTTTTTTGTGGATAATCATTAGTAGGATCTCCAGCTAGTTACTTGTTAACCTCATACATAATTTCCTTCCTGAGGCCTTTCCTGACCTTCTCTCTCCCAGAGAATAAACCATCCTCACTTGGGCCCTCAGGACTTCCTGGCACCTTGGGCACACAACTTGTAGAGTAACTCTCACTTTGGATCATGACTATTTGCTTACGTTAAAAAAAAAAAATCTCTGACGAGTTTGTTTGTTCTTTGAAACCAGGGATATATGAGGGTATTCCAGCACTGACCACAATGCCTATAAAATGTTCTCATCACTTGTTCATTGTCTTGAAGCAAAAACAATGCATTTTGAGCCTTAAAAATTTCTCCCTTATTGAGAAGACACAATTCTTTACAGAAGAATCCAAAATAATATATATTGGTATTCCCACCTCCCATGCCAGGTATGGCCTGGACCTAGTGACTCATTCAAAAGAGTGGAGTGTAGGAAGGGAAAAAATAATAATGTTACAGTGTAGAGAACTTGCAAACACCACCTTAAGCAAGTGATGAAGATTAACACCATCAGCGATGTCATGTAGATATTAGGTACTCCCTGATAGGATGTGACAAGAAGGGCACTTCACTTCAGTGCTATTCTTCCGCCACACCTGTAACCCCAGTTCAACCATGGGAAAACATCTGACAAACCCAGACTGAGGGACGTTCTACAAACAGCTGACATATAACCCTTCAAATTGTCAAGGCCATTAGAAAAAACACAAAGCAAGGAAAGACTTGAGAAACTGTCATAGACCAGAGGAGACTAAGGAGTCATGATAACTAAATATAATGTGTGAATCCTGGATTGGATCCTAGAGCAGAAAAAGAACATTAATGGAAAAACTAGAAATCTGATAAAATATGGAGTTTACTTAACGGTAATGTGCTAATGTTGTCTTTTTAGTTCCAACAATTGCACCATGGTAATTTGAGAAGATAATGTTTGGGGAAACAAACTGGGTACGCAAGAAGCTTTCTGTGCTTTACTTGTAACTTTTCCAGAAGTCTAAAATTATTCCAAAATTAAAAGTTCATTTAAAAAAATCTCTACCCTATATACTGTACCCTCTGTAAAGGCCAAAGGGGTCAAACATTCTATTTTGGATATAAATGGAACCCAATTAGTTGGATACTATGCAGTAGACTTGAGCAATTAAAGAAACATAATTGTTTTTATTTTATAGCAATTATAACAGTCTGTGGAGGAGAATGTCAACTGTCTGCATCTCTGTCCTTTACTAACAGACCCATAAGGGCACACAGTTGAGTGGCTCCATTTGCTGCTTCCCTTGTAGCTGGGGGTGACCATGTGGCTAACCAAAAGGTCAATACTATGGAAACAGAAGTGTATGCATTTCCAGAAAGTCTCCTTCGAAGGAAAGGGAGCTCCTGTCCTCTTTCCTGCTGCTGGTATGAAAATGGGAAGGTCCTGGAGCAGCACACCAAGGCTGATGGAGCCACGAGAGAGTGTGAACCTGGGTCTTTAATGAAATCTTGAAGGTGTCATACCCAACCTTCAATGATACATGATCACACATCCAGTTTTTTTAAGTGCAAAATATGCATAAAAATGAAAAAATTCATGCTTTAAAAATGAGAAAAAATTGGTGTGTATGGAAAAAATAGCAATGACCTATAATTCTACCTCCTAGAAATAACTTATTTTGACATACCCAGTATTGTTTATGAGGCAAATTGATACATATTTAATTTAAAAAAGAACTGTTAGGAACCTTTGTGTCGAGGGTTTTAAAAGTTGATTTTAGAGAGAAAGAGGAAGGAAGAAAGAGAGAGAGGGGGGAGATATTTGTTGTTACACTTATTTATGCATTCATTCATTGCTTCTTGGATGTGCCCTGACAGGGATCAAACCTGCAACCTTGGCGTATCAGAATGACATGACACTCTAACCAACTAAGCTACCTGGCCAGCGCCTACATTGAAGTTTTTTTATCTTACTTTTAAAAACTTAATATTTTATCATGGACACTTAATAAATATATTTTTGAAAATATTGTTCTGATGTTTGTGTAATATGCACTATGGTGATGAATAACTATGATGAGTGTGGTACAGAAACTTGTGTTCAGGTCTCACTTTGGCCATCGACTGTGTAACATCAGGTAAGTTGTGTCGCCTGTCCGTAGAATGGGAGTAAATGGGGGGCTTACCTTTTAGAGCTGTTGGGAGAATTAAATGAGGTAGTGTATCTAAAAGCTCTACCACAGGGCCTGGATCTTAGTAAAGTTCTTAATAAATATAAACCATTGTGATTATTATCATCATCTTACAACCAGTTCCAAATCTGGGGAGAAATTAGGACATCTAATTTCATGAAGCTCATAGGTAACCAAACAAACTCAACTTAAAGAGGCCCTTTCCAAGACACATTTATAGTGAGAGTATCAAAAAACTCAAAGACAAAAAAAGAGAAGTGTTAAAGAAGCAAGACAAAAGAATTTTATGACTTACAAAGGAACCTCCATAAAACTATTAGTGGATTGCTCAGCAGAAACGCGATAGGCCCAGAGTGAGTGGGATGATATATTCAAAATGCTGGAAGGAAAAAACTACCAATCAAGAATATTCTACCCAGCAAAGTTATCCTTCAAAACTGGAAAACAACAAACCAATCCCAAACTTGGCAGAAAGGAGGAAATAACAAAGATCAGAGCAGAAATAAATGAAATAGAGACTGGAAAACCAATAGAAAAGATTGACAAAACGGTGGGTTGGTTTTTGAAAACACAAACTTTTAGCTAGATGAAAAATGAAAAAAGAAAGAAGAATCAAATACATAAAATCAGAAATAAAAAAGAAGACATTACAACTGATACTATACAAATAGAAAGGTCATAAAAGATACTGTGAACAATTATAGACCAACATATTGGATAACCTAGAAGAAATGGGTAAATTCTAGGGAGTATACCAAGACTGATTCATGAAGAAATAGATCATATGAGCAGGCCAATAAAAAAATAAGAAGATCGAATCATTAATAAAAACATGTCTAACAAGAAAAGCTCAAGGACAGATGGTTTTTGTGGCGTATTCTACCAAACATTTAGAGAAAAATTCATGTCCATCCTTCTGAAATTCTTCTGAAAAATAGAAGAGGAGGGAATACTCCCAAATTCATTTCACCAGGCAGCATTTCCCTGATACCGAAGCCAGATAAGAACACTACAAGAATGAAAACTATGGGCCGATATCCCTGATGCATCCAGATGTAAAAATTCTGCACAAAATACTAGCAAATCAAATTCAATAGCACCTTAAAAGGTTCAAACACCATGATCAAGTGGTACAGTAAGTCAGACAAAGACAAATACTGTATTATATCATTGATATGGTGGAATCTAGAAAAGCCAAACTCATAGAGATACAGTGGTGGTTGCCAGAGACCACGGACTGGAGAAAATGGGGAACATGTTGGTCAAAAGTTACAGACTTCCAGCCCTGACTGGTGTGTCTCAGTTGGTTGCTGTGTCTTAGCCCTGTTTAGGCCACAAAGTGAAAGGTTGATGGTTTGATTCCTGGTCAGGGCACTGCCTGGGTTGCGGGCTGGTCGGTCTCAGTTGGGCTACTGTGGGAGAGGCAACCATGTGCCAGAGACAACCGATTGATGTTTCTCCCCCTCCCTTCCCCACTCTCTAAAAATGAATAAATAAATAAAATCTTTTAAAAGTTACAAACTTCCAGTTATAAGATGAACAATTTCTAGGGATCTAACACAGAGAATGGTGATTATAGTTACAATACTGCATTATGTACTTCAAAGTTGCTAAGAGAGTAAATCTCAGATGTTCTCACTACAAAGCAGAAATGATAATTATGTGAAGTAATGGAGGTGTTGATTAATGCTACTCTAGTAATCATTTTGCAATATACAAGTGTATCAAATTAATACATCATATACTTAAGATTACACAATGTTATATGTCAATTATATCTCAAAAAAAGGTTGACTGGGAAGACTTATTGAAAGTGATTGTAACACTGGCTGGCATGGCTCAGTGGATTGAATGCCAGCCTGTGAACTGAAAGGTTGCTGGTTCAATCCCCAGTCAGGGCACATGACTGGGTTGTGGGCCAGGTTCTCAGTTGGTGGCATGAGAAAGGCAACAATGTATCAATGTATCTCTTGTATCTCTCACATATTAATGTTTCTCTCTCTCTCTTTCTCCCTCCCACTCTCTAAAAATAAATAATCAATAATTTTTTTTTAAAAATTGCTTGTATGTGGGGGAAAAGGAATTGAAGAAAAGCTGAAGGAAGTAGTAAAGAAAATAGACAAAAGAGGGGCTTTGCAAGAATAATATAAAGGTGTGCTGTAAATTGGGGAAGTAAATAACCTCAATTTTGTGCAGTTGAAGTTTTTAAAAAAATGTGTGTTTTTTTAAAGGTAGAGTTGTAATGTGGGCCAAGCAGGCCTAAGAGATATTATTCAAGCAAAATCCCTAGTAGATAAAGTTCTACTAGTTTCTATATGTTGTAATTTCTTCGGAGTCATATTCCTGTGGAAGACAAATTTCAATTCTCTTAAAATACCTCCCTTATCTCCTGGTTAAGGGGATATCTCTTAAAAAAGAATGAAATTCCTTTAACAGAACACAAATCTCAAATGGAGATATGTAAACTGCAACTAACCTGGAGAGAGGTAGCCCACAAATTAAATTTGCCATGAGGAGTAAATGACTGATATCATTATTTCCTTGTTAAGGATGTGTTTAATGGGAGGCTGAACAAACAGGATCTTCAATTTCTTGAAAGGTTTTTGGATGAAGGGGATGGAACAGAGAAGGACCACAAAGGGGTGCCCTAAGGTGCCCAAACCAGATTAGATCCCTTATAATGTTGATTAAAATTAGTGCTCTTAACACATTTTATTTTGGGGTTGACACAGGAAAAAAGTGTTTACCTGACATTCATGGTTATTGAGGTCTTTTGCATTCAAGTTGTGCCACAGATGAATCCCCACCTGTTTAATTTTCACTGTGGTTAACAACTATATAAATATTAATTAATTTTCTTAAAAAGTACCCTGTATAGGCATACATATTTATACGATGAAGTATTAAAATTCAGAGATATGATAAACACACAGTTGAGAATAATAGTAACCCCAGTGGGAGAAGGAGGGGGCACACAGGAGAAGAGTGCCTAGTTGAAGTTCTAGATACCAGACGAAGGAATCAATCAATACGATAAAACAGGGCCTTAAATTGCCTAATGGGATTGGTGTGATATGAAGTAAGTAGTATCACTAATCTAATTGTGTATCTGAAATTCGACAGAAAAATAAAAGAATTTAGGCTCAGTGAGGTCGGTGAACGCTGAGGGTGGGGGCTTGTAGGGTGCCCCCCCCACCCCCCGCCGCACTGTGGTCTCCATTGCTTCCCACTGGAGACCGCAGCATTCGGGGCGCTGGAGAGCCCGCTCTCCAGCAGCAGCTTGGGCTGGCGAGCCAGGCCAGAGCTGTGCCAGGGGCCCTGCAGGTTTTGCCGTGTCTCCAGTATGGGTAAATTGGGGCAGTTCTGCCTCTGTCCTAAATGAGTGAGTCCCTGAGACTGGGCCGTTGGGAGTCTGATTGGAAATTGGGTGGCCGGAGTCACGCAAAGTGCCAGCAGCCCCTTGGAGACCACGGCGGGATGCATCTGCGAGGAGGCTACGAGAATTGATCTTAAATGTTCTCACCACAAAAAAGAAACGGGCTTTTCTTACGGGGTGGGGAAGGAGGAACTGAGGAGAGATGACCTCCCTGGTGGAGTTCTCCTCGGAGGTGTTTATTCTACAGGAGAATCCCAGAGTGAAAGGGGGAGGGGCCACCTCAGGTGTTAGGAGTCTTGGGGGCGGGGGCTGCCACCCCTGTGTGTGGCAAACATGTGGCTGTGGGGGCAGAGATGACCAGGCCCACAGCTCCCAGCTCTGTGGGCCCCAGACATGACAAGTGGTGGCTTCTCTGGACGGGGGATCAGGATCATTCAACCAGTCACTGAGAGAGGCCCCTCCAGCCTGAGCCTGGCAGGGGACCCTCTCCAACCTGCCAGGGAGTCTCAGTGTCTTCACCTCGACATAGCCTCAGCCTAGTGTGGAGGCTACTGGTTGGGCCCTTTGTTGAATTTCAACTCTATCCACTGACTTCCTGTATTCTCTTTCATTTCTGCTTATTTTGATATATTTAAATATTTATGAATGGGTAATACAATGACATATTCCAGAATCCAAAAACAATAAAAGGTTACATACAGTAAAACTTTCCCCTGCCATCCTCCAGTCAGCCCTTCTCTTCAGAGGCAACCATGGTTGTCAAATCCTTGTGACTGCCTCAGAGATTTTGTATACATCTCTGTATGTGTATCTGAACAAGTGTATATTACTCCCATGGTTACTCCCAAACGATATACATGGTTTTGTACTTATTCCACTTAATTCATCTTGGAGATGTTTTCATACTAGTACATTAAGTGTCTTATTATTTTTATCAACTGTATGATTTTCTGTGGTATGTGTGTGTCATAACTTGTTTAACTAGTCATCTATTGGTGGATATTGAGATGATTTCTGACCTCTTGATATTTGAAACAACTTTGTGTAGAATAACCTAGTACAGTGTAATTCCCATGTTGGGATTAAGTCTGAGAAGAGAAAATCCTAAGTCAAAAGGGATGTATATTTGTGGTTTTCATAGATCCTGCCAAATTATCCACCATGGATGGACCAATTTTCGGTTCCACGAGGGACTGTGTGAGAGGCCTTGTCTCCTTGCATTTTTGAATCCTAGTGTGTTATCCATCGTTTTGATTTTTGCCCATCTACTAAATTAAAAATGACATCTTGTGGTGTTCCAATTTTTTCTTTAATAAAAGGGAAATTAAGCATGTATATGTATTCCTTTTCTGTAAATCAGCCGTGCAGATTCTTTCCCCGTTGTGCTGTTGAGTTACCTGCATGCCCATTTGGGATGCACTTTGAGTATTTCTGGCATTTGTCTCTTGATTTTTCTCGGGGCATTTTCTATGTGTATGTATAGTCGAATTTATCATATATTTGATATCTACATATACACATATGTCCCACCTTTTCCCATGGATTCTGGATTCTTTTTCATAGAAAGGGATTCCTTATTTCTTATACTGAATTTTTTCTCTCCCTTACTTGTTCTGGTACTTTTATTGTTTCTTGCATTTTTTACATATAAATTTTGATCCATTTGTTATTTGTCCTTATGTAGGTTATAAGACATAGGTGTTTACTTTTTCCAAATGGTTACCCCCCACTGATTAAAACTACCATCTTTAATTCCATATTTTTGTTTGTATTTAGACCTGTTTCTGAATCTCCTATTATTTTCCATTGACTTCAGCACCACTTTTTATTTTTATAGTTTTATGTTTTAATATATGATAGGGCTGTTGGCCTCTAATTATTTTTATCAGGATTTTTCTGAATATATTGCTTATTTATTGTTTTATTGTTAAAAAAAAACCCGTTTGTCTAGATACACATATACAGACAAAAATAAACATGTTAACTTGAGGAAATTGACATCTTTGATAACTGATTGATCCTTCTCATGCATGTGGGAAACTTTCATTTGTTCAAGCATTTCCTTGTGTCCCACAGGAGTAATTTAAAGTTCTCATGTCATAGGTTTTGCCATGGAATTCAACCATGAGGCCACTGCCAAACCAAAGAAAAGGCTCTGAACTATATTAACCATTCCAGGGAGCAGCAGTAGTATCTGTCCCTAAAAAAAAAACATGACTTTGTTGAGGTATAATGTAGATACAGTAAGCTATATCATATTCATGAATTTTTACCTAAAAAATAAAATGTCAAAATTTTTTTTCAGAAAAATACAATACATTTATACTACAAAGGAAAGTATTAGGAGGTTTTCCCAAGTGCATGAATGTGCAGTTTAATGAAGGACTGCTTGGCACACTCTCTGCTATGTTTGCTTCTTCCTGGTCATTTTCAACTCCCTTTCAGAATCTGTGGCCCCAAAGCATCATGGGTTTGGGAAGTTAAAGCTGTAAGAAGCCCCTTGGAATCTGATGAATCCAGTTGACCAGTTCAGTGCTATACACAAAAAAGAATGCTGCACTAAGGCAGAGGAGACCTGGGCATCCTCGTCTTGGCCCATGTGGTATCCAGCTGATTGGCCAAAACCCTTCCCCAACTCTGACAGATGGATAAGTAATACCTGCTTGGTCTACCTTTAGGATTGTTGGAAATACGAAATGAGATAGAGGGTGTGTAAAGTCAAAAGATAATAAAAGTATAAGGCATCATTATTAAGCAGATAAGGAAAATGAAGTGCAGCCATTCTAAAGTCCCCTGTACTTAAGGTCATCTGCTTTTTGATTTGGTGGCACCAATCAGAAGAGCTTTGTATATCATTCAACAAACTCTACAGAACTTATCCTTTTGCCAAGCATTGTAAAGGACGCGAACAATAAAATACATAGTTGTTCCTGCCCTAAAGAAACTCATTATCTAGTAGGGTAATATATTTCTTTTTGAAAAATAAAATACATTCATGGGCACTGGTGGCACAGGTATGTTCACTTTGGGAACATCCGTTGAGCAGTACAATAACAACTTGTATGCTTCTGTGTACATATGTTAGGTTCTCTAGTTTACAGAGAAGTACGCTGGATTCATTCTAACTTTGTGTTTTCAAGATGCATTCTCAGACTTGAATGTAACACAGCATTTTATCACATGGTACACTAAAATTTACTTACCCATTCTATTGTACTAACAATGGATGTTTTGGGTTGTTTCCAGAGAGAGATCGTGAACAATGTTGCAGAGACGATCATTGTGTGTGTGTGTCTCTGGGGGCACATGTGTGTGAGTTGTTCTGGGAGCGGAACAGCTGATGGGTATTATTGCTTATGGGTATCTTCAAGTTTACCAGACAGTGCTAATTGGTTTTTGAAGTGGTTGTGCCAGTTCTCCTTCCCACCAGCAGAGTATGAGATTATTCTAATTGGTGTCGACAAGCATTACAATTTTTGCCAGTCTGACCAGTGTTTTGTGGTAACTTATTGTGGTTTTACTTTGCATTTTCCTGATGTTGAACACCTTTTGATATGCATATTGGCCTTTTGGGTTTCTTCTTTTGAGAAGTGCTTCCTTAAGACTTTGTCCATTTTTTCTACTAGGTTTTTCTTTTCTTACTGATTTGGATTGAAGATGACATACGAATTCTGGGACTCTTCTAAGTGGACAGATGCCCATGGACATCCCGATGTGACCCAATGGGAAGGAGATAGAACTGTCACGTCTCTGGAGTCACCAGCTGTGCTTCTTTCCTCAGTGTGTCACTGAGAAGAATGCGTTTTCCATTTTGTTTCTATTATTGAGTTCTATCTTGATTGGGTTATTGCCAATCCTTTCAAGTTGCTGAGATTTGATTTATGGCCTAGTATACAGTCAATTTTTGTAAACATTCCATGTGTGATATGAAGGATGTATATGTTTCAGATGGTTGTTGCAGGTCTGTACATATAGCCCTTATCTGGATTTTTTGTCTGCCTCTCCTATTAATTGCTGAGAAGAGTATATTAAAACACCCCATTGTAATTACAGATTTGTCTATTTATCCTTGTACTTCTGTCCACTTTTGCTTTACACATCACAAGACCATGTTATTAACCCAGCTCGCCATCACAGGAAATCAAAGCCCCTATGTCTGCCTGATAACGTGCCTGCAACACAGGTGTCATGGAGCGTCTCCGTTCATCTCAGTTCATAATCCTGTTCCTCTCACTGTATAAAGGAAGGTATTTCACTTACCCACTTCACTTTTTACTGTGCTTCTTTGCCCCTGGAGCACCAAACAAAGGGGACTCTGAAATATTAATTATTAATATTAATCATGACACCACAAATTGAAGGCAAGGCTTTGTGTTTTCGTTGGTTACACATATTCGTGTGGAGAGCACAACGTAGCATTAGACCATTATGGATTTTTTTTGACACAACTCAAGAACTTTTAAAGAGTTGAATGACACTGCATAATAAAATTCCTTCCATGTCAACTCAGTGATATTTGTAAACATGTTTTCTAATTATTTATGTCTATAGAAATTGAAACAGGAATACAATTTATTCTGAACCCTGCCTCATTTTAATAATCAGTAATATTTATTACAGATACATAAACTAACTGAAAAACAAAGCCACAGCCATTACATTAAGAAATTCATATATAATTTAAAATAATTTACTTATTTATGACAGACTCATAGATGGAAAGCAGGATGATAGCTAGTGGAGGTGGGAGGTTAGGGGATGGAGGGATGGAGCAAAAAGGGAAAGGACTCATGGACGTGGACAACAGTGTGGTGATTGCTGGGGGGAGGGGGGTATAAGGGGAATAAAAGGTAATGTAAAAAATACAACATAGATTAAATTTTAACAAATAAATAAAGTACACAATTTGACATTAAAAACTAAATTAAATAAAATGAACATGTTTAATGAAAGTTAATATTTTGTTTAAGAAATATGAAAATATAAATTATCTTGTTTTAGTTAGTTTCATACTAATAATAATTGCAATGCTAACTCAATCTAGAATTTTTTAAAAAACATTTAGAGCTTCTGGTCACATCAAACTTCAAAATTAAAATCAATTTTCCAGGCTGACTTTCAGTCAAGTAGGAGGCGTAGGTAGACATGCTTTGCCTCCTCATGCAACCACAGAGAGAAATACATCTATTTTTCAAAACAAATAGCAACCAGAACTGTCAGAAAATTGATCTGTATGGAAGGAAGTCCAACAACCAAGGACTTAAAGAAGCCACATTCACCGAGATGGGTACCTTTTACAGGGAGTCAGAGCAACTCTACCTAGTACACAAAAACAAACACAGGGAGGCTGCCGAATTGAGGAGACAAAAAAACATAGCCCAATGAAAGAACAGAACAAACCCCCGCAAAAAAGAGCTAAATGAAATAAAGGTAACCAACCTATCAGATGCAGAGTTCAAGATATGGTGATCAGGATGGTCAAAGAACTCACTGAGTATGGCAAAAACATAGGGGAAGATATGAAGGTTACATGAAGCGAAATAAAGAAAAATCTATAGGGAACCAACAGCAGAGAGGATGAAGCTGAGAATCAAATCAATGATTTGGAACACAAGGAAGGAAAAAGCATTCCATCAGAACAGCAGGCAGAAAAAAGAATTCAAAATAATGAGGATAAGTTTAGGGACCACTGGGACAACTTTAAATGTACCAACATCTGAATCATAATAATGCCAGAAGGAGAAAAGGAAGAGCAAGAAATAAAAAACTTATTTGAAAAAATAATGAAAGAAAACTTCCCTAATTTAGAGAAGGGAATAGACATACAAGTCCAGGAAGAACAGAGAATCTCAAACAACTTGGACCCAAAGAGGACCACACCAAGACACATCATGATTAAAATGCCAAAGGTTAAAGATAAAGATAAAGAGAGAATCTTAAAAGCAGCAAGAGAAAAGCAGAGAGTTACCTAACAAAGGAGTTCTCATAAAACTCTCATTGATTTCCCAAAAGAAACTTTGCTGGCAAGAAGGGATTGGGAAGAAATATTCAAAGTGATGGCTTTGGACCGGCAACCTAGATGACTCTATCCAGCAAAGCTATCATTTAGAATGGAAGGACAGATAGAGTGCTTCCCAGACAAGGTAAAGCTAAAGAAGTTCATCATCACCAAGCCATTAGTACATGAAATGTTAAAGGGACTTATTTAAGAAAAAGAAGATCAAATTAGTGAACATTAAAATGGCAACAAATTCACAACTATCAACAACAACTGAATCTGGAAAAAAAAATCTAAGCAAACAACCAGAACAGGAACAGAATCACAGATATGGAGAGCATTTGGAGAGTTATTAGCTGGAAAAAAGAAGGGGGAGAATGGAGAAAAATGTGCGGGGATTAAGAAGTACAGTTGGTTGGTACAAAGTAGACAGGGGGAGGTTAAGAATAGTACAGGAAATGGAGAAGCCAAAGAACTTATATGCACAACCCATGGACATGAACTGAGAGGGGAGGAATTGTTGGAGAGAAGGGGGGATACCAGCAGAGGAGGACAAAGGGGTGAAAACTGGGACAACTGGAATAGCATAATCAATAAAATATATTAAAAAATAAAATAAAATAATTTCCAGTATTTTAGTTGCAGATAAGTATGACAAGGTAATCAATTAAAAAAGCAGTTGAAACATAAAGATACATTTCTGTGGAAAATTCTGAGTTCAAGAAGAAAAAGAGTGATGTAAAATGTTTTACTGCTCAAGTTAGTTCATGTATGGTTTAAATGGACAACCTCAACACTCGAAATGCATGATATTTATTTTCCATTGTTTAAATTAAAAAGAACAAAGTGAAAGATTTCTTTTTAAAATGTCAGTTCCTGTGATGTGCAAGAAATAATGTAACAAAAGTCTTTGAGGTCAATTTTTAAAAAGTATAAAATTGGCTCAGTTGGTTGGGCACTGTTCTGCAAATTAAAAAGTCACTGGTTCAATTCCCAGTCAGGGCATATGCCTGGGTTGCAGCTGGGTCCTGAGTCGAGGCACATATGAGAGGCAACCAACCTATGCTTCTCTGTCACAATGATGTTTCCCTCCCTCTCTTTCTCCCTCTTTTTGCCTCTCTCTAAAAATAAATAAAATCTTTTTTAAAAAAAGTATAAAATTCTTTTAGGGTATATGTGAGCAAACCCAATGAGAAGTCTTGTGCTATCCCAATATACTTCCTGCCTTTTGGGCATTCAAACCCCAAGGGACATGGAGAACCATGCATTTCCTGGGAAGGAGTTTCCTCCCTCAGTAGAAGTGTTTCAGAGTCTCAGTGCATTTACCATCTGGGAATTCTCCCAATACTCCCCTTTACATCTAAGTGAAGGTACTATAAGCAAGAGCTTTATTGTCCAGCCAAGAAAGAGGTGGCCCCACTTAGCAGTGAGTGCCCAGAGCTGGAAGACAAAACAGTAGACCACACTCCCTTTCACAGCTAACATCTGATTGCCCCCCTTACTCCTGCTGGCCAGAACAAGTGAGGAAAGAAAGATGGACAGACGGACATGTTTATGAACTGCCTACCTTGTTTGCATAACTTAGTAGCTGCTTTCCTGCACGTTGTTTGATTTCCATAACAATCCATTCTACAGACGAGGAGATAGAGCCTCAGGAAGTTGACTGCTTGCCAAGTATATACAGCCTGTCAGCGTTGTAGCTGGGATTTGGTCCCGGGTCTGTCTGACTTGGCTACACTATGGCCTCAAAATCAAAAGATGCATTTGCTCTTGGGCAAATTACTAAATTCTGAGCTCAATCCTCCTCACTTGTAAAATGAGATAATAATAGCTATTATGCAGGGTGGTTATCACAATCTAGGGAGTTAATGTGTAGATGAACCCAAATGTTTAGCGTAAGTCTGGCTCACAAAGGCAATGAAGACGTGAGTGTTGACCGTCCGGGCACAAACTTGTGTTTTCTGGCATAATACTTCTGCCAGCAAAGGGATGGCTGGTGTTTGGGACACAGACTTTCAAGTACACCTGTCACTTGAAGGTAGCTAACTGAGCAGTAACTTGTCTTAACCTTCAAGACCGAGCAGCTATAATGGGTGTTGTCTCCCAGACCTGTCCTGAGAGAACTGAGGCCAGCACCTGTCCATTGCAACGTCTCCTGACCAAGAATTTCCCACCATCCATGTGTTAACATTGTGCAGCCCACAGAACTATGGGGGTTCAGAATGAGTCACCCCACGGTGTGCCTCTGTAGTATGCAGTTTGTTGTGAGCTAAAGGCCACTTTAGCCTCGGGCTCAAAAGAACTACTTCTGCCCTCCACTACCTAGAAGAACTTAACCCAGGGGCCTTGCCCATAATCAAAGATTATCAAGGTTAACCTGCTTTGACTTATCTATAGGACTGGACAAACTTCCACGCCTCTGTTCACCTTACCTCCTCCCTACCTCAGGATATCTCACACACCCACGTCCGTTTCTATCTCTGAAGGATCTTGCACTTGGGGGTCTCTGACTCTCCCGTGTATGCGGGGTTCCCGTACATATGCAGGTATTAGATTTGGTTATTTTCTCTTGCTGTTATGTCTCATGTCAATGTGATGATCAGACCAGTCAAAGAACCTTGAGGGTAGAAGAAGCTTGTTCCTCCCCCACCAGAGCCAATTCAATGTGCAGTAGAAGCTTAAAACCTCACATCGCTTCTCCAGGTAGAGCAGCAGCCACCAGAGACGCCCTGTGCCCACTGTTCACTTCCACATTTTTATGTTACAAAGTAGTTTCCGCCCAAGAGCCACCCTCGGTGTAGCTGCAGATCATAAGCTTTATCAAAAACGGCAAGCAGAAAAGCTCTATTTGGGTGCCCTGGACTGAGGCAAATCTCACCTGGAGAGTGAGGGCTATTCTTCATTATTTTTGAATCACTATTCATATAATCATCATGATTTCTATTCAAAGCACTAATGTGTGCATGTATCCCACAAAAGGAAAACAAACTTTTCACTGCAGAGACGAGCTTTCCAAGCAGGGATTCCGAGGTAGCCGTGTGTTTCTGGCGCCACCGGTGTTGCTTGGGCGCCGCCTGTTGGCCAATGACCTTCCCTGTTGGAGAAATGATTGGCACTCACCGCTTGTCAGTTTCTTAGCCTTGGCTGGACGTGTTAACAATCACCCTGAGGTTCTGATTTAAAAGGTCTGTGGGGCTTCCAGTGTCTGGCTCTGAACCTAAGGAGCTCAGAAGCCACCACTCTATCTTAACAAGTAAAAAGCTAAACAGACTGAAAGCCTACTCTTCTAGGATTTGTCAGAGAGGTGAGAAGGCAGGGCAAAGGGCTGCCCCCAGGACTGGAGAGACTGGCAGGGGACTACAGAGAATAACAGCTCAATGGAGCAGACACCTGTGAGCAGAAACCATTTCAGGAACCCATGCTGGGTAGGAAACCCTGGACACTAATTGATGAATTACTGGAGGCTTACAGTCGGGAACTCTGAGAGTTAAAAAGAGTCATGGGTGGGGGTGGGGGTGGGGATATTGTGAAATTTACCTCCAGGAAGTTGACCAGATTCCCACAGTAAATGTCAGAGAAAAATCCTCTCACGCTTCACACGAGAGGAAGAGGAAAAGGGACTATTTAAAATCACGCCAGAGTACTCGGTTCCTAACACCTGCCCTTAGAAGAAACTAGTTAAGCAGAGCCTCACCTGCTAGTACATTATCAAGGCCTAACTGGCCTGGGGGGAAGGGAAATACCTAACTCCAGGCAGCTCAAGCAGAACCGAAAATACCCAGCTCCAAACCATTCTAGCCATCCTCTCTCACCTAAGAGGGGAGAAAAAAAGTTAAGGTATTTGCGACGTTCACAGTTGAGAAGCACAGGCTGACTGAAAAACTGAGACATACTCATGGGACTATAGGATGCTTCCTTCCCCCCCGAACACCTCACCACAATATTATTAAAGGCCGGTTTATAGCAGTTCCTTTTATCTGGTACATCATGTCCAGTTACCAAGAAAAAAATTACAAGATCTACCGAAAGGCAGAAATGTGAAGAGCTTAAGCAAGCGTCAGAACCAGACCTAGCAGAGACCTCGAAGTTATCAGCCAGGAATTTAAAACAACTGTAATTAATATGCTAAAGGCTCTAATGGATGGAATAGACAGTGTGCAAGAACGGATGAGCAATGTAAGCAAAGATGGAAATACTAAGAAAACAAAACAATTGCTAGAGATTAAAAAGCACAGTATTACAGAAATAAAGAATGCCTTTGATAGGCTTACCAATAGACTGGGCATGGCTGGCAAAAGAATCTCTGAACTTGAGGATATTTCGATGGAAACCTCCCAAACTGGAAAGCAAAGGGAATAAAGGCTGAAAAAGAAATAGAAAAGCATGTCCAAAGATTGTGGAGCAACTAGAAAAAGAGCAACATACTTGTAATGGAAATATCAAAAGCAGAAAGAAAGAAACAGAAGAAATATTTGAAATAATAATGACTGAGGATTTCCCCCAAGTTAATATCAGACCCCAAACCACAAATTCAAGAAGCTCAGAGACCACCAAGCAAGAAAATGCCAACAAACCTAGGCATATCATTTTTAAATTACAAAAAATCAAAGATAAAGTCCTGAAAGCCGCTGGAGGAAAATGACTTTACCTAAAGAGGAGCAAAGGTAAGAATTACATCCAGGTTCTCTTCAGAAACTGTGCAAGCAAGCAGAGGGGAGTGAAATATTTAAAGAGTTGAAAGAAATTAAACCACCCCCCAACCTAGAATTCTGTACCCTGAAAAGTTATCCTTCAAAAGTGAAGGAGAACTAAAGTCTTCCTCAGACAGAAATCGAGGGAATTTGCTGTCAGTAGAACTGCTTTGCAAGAAATGTTTAAAAGTTCTTTAGAGAGAATGAAAATAATATAGGTCAGAAACTTGGAACTACATTAAGAATGGAATAGTATCAAAGAAGAATTAAGTGAAGTTCAAATAAAAACTTTTATTTTTCTTACTCTTACTTGATCTAATAAATAAAAGTTTATTCAAAATACTAGTAGCAATAATGTATTTGATTATGATGCTTATGTAAGTTATATATGCTTATATACATGTGAAATGGTAGTTGAGATATCTCTGTACCTTCCTCTTTTGCCGCAAACCTAAAACTGCTCTAAAAATGAAATCCTTTTTTAAAAAAAGATCTGTGGTAGGGATGGGCATTGGTATTGCTTAAATATTGTTACATATATCGGGTACACCGGTTCAAGGACATGACTAGCTGCATGTTTTTATGTGTCTAATATTAAGCCATAGTGTTTAAGCTGTCAGTTTTGTCATAGCACATGTTTCATAAAGGTATGTGATATTTGATAGTCAATTGTAGTTTTTTTGACTGTGACCTCCACAGAGTTAAAAAAAAAAAAGGCACTTCACAGGTGTTTCTAATGTGCTAGGGTGATTTCATTTAAAATTACCAATTCATGGTTTTCTTTGATTCACTTCACAAAATACTATTGAAGTCCTACTAGGTGCTAAGTACTGTGATAAGAGATGATAAGCAAAACAAAACAACAACAGAAACCAGTCCCCTGTTGTCGTATACATTACAGACATTAATAAAATAAGTATACAATTCTTTAATAGTTATTAGAGCGAAGAGCAGGACAACCTGAGTTCAACTGGGGGTTAGCAAAGGGTCACCTGAGGAGTTGCCTTTTGAAGTGAGCTCTGAAGACTGAGTTGGAGTTAACTAGGGCAGGTGATGTACCGGACTTCCCAAGTAACTGCCTCGGGTACCCTTGCCCTTGTTGGGCTGATAGCCCATGAAGTTGGAGGCTCCTTGATCCGACTCTGGCCTCTTCCCCACATGAACAAGCATAACCCTGGATGACTTAAGATGATTGCCTATTCATTTCATTGGGTTAACATGAGAAAACGTTAAAATCAGGAAACTGTTGACTCTAGGGATGCTTGAAGTCATGCGGGTGAGGAAGGCAAGGGAGGGAGACAAGGCAGAAGGATAGAAAATCAAATGCAACTTAAAAAGGTGCCATATTTGATCAAGCTGACCGACAAAGGTGGATAATACACAGTGCTGGTGAGAATGGAAATTCTGCGTCTGACCCAGCAAATTCGCTGCTGGGAAATCACCCTAGAGAATTACAGGCACGACTATGCGGAGAGTCTAGCAGAACAAGGGAACATGGGTGGGCTTAAGTAATTAGGATCCTAGCCCCTTCCGGAGGAGGGGCTTCTTTCTAGAGAGGAAGAGTGGGAGGGTTGAGTGGCTGAACTATCGCTGATCACTCCATTCAGGATTACATAAAAACAGATTCACGCGTGTAAACATTTCTATGCGACAACCTCCCCCATCTGTTTAATTTCAGTTGAATTCAGCACACGAGTCAGGACCTTCCGGTGCAAAGCTTTGCCGGAGATGGAGAGCTGCACTGTGATGAGAATGGCTGATACCTGGCCCTCTGCCCACCAGGAACATAGTCTAGAAGGAAGGCTGACATGTGACAAATTCAAATGCAGTAACTATAATAAAATAAATGTTATTGTAGGAATAAAACGTGTATTTAAAAGTATTATGAGAAGAAAGGAAAAGCACAATAAATTGTAATTGGGCAAAGGGAGAGATAAGAGGTATATACTTACCACCCCCTTTCCTCAGGCTTCTGGATTAAAAGGTATTATTGTTTCTTAATGTTATATGAACCAATCTTGAAAGCACTTTGACAAAAAATCAAGCATAAAGAGTAAAAAAAAAAAACATCAAAGCCTCCCTTTACCACTCCCAACACTCCCAGTCCCGTAACTCTCCCCATATGTAACTATCCACCCGTGTGGATCCTTGGAGAACTTTATCTGTGCATTTATGTACAAACGTGTATATAAGCAAATATGTAGTGTTTCGGTCTCTGTGTGTTTTATATAAATGGTAACATTTTGAATTTGTTTTCAGCTTTTATTTTTCACCCCGATGTATTTTAGGGAACTTTACCTGACAGTCTACTTAGATACACCTTATTTTGAGGACTATGTTCCATGGTATTATTGAATTTATTATTCAAACTGATATACTTAGAAATCAGCATAATCTTTACTCTGGATCCCTAAGCCATGCAGTGAGAGCTATTAGAGGTAGGAAACCCAGACCTACCCCTCCCCCTCTTTTTTTTTTTCTTTTTTTAGCAAACCAAAGAGTAATACTGTAACCCTGGGAGAATGGTAGCAAATTAGTGCCACCATCAAACACCTCGAAGTTACACAAGTGATGATTTCTGTCACACCTGCAGTTTATCTGACAATTTGGCTGATGCACGGTTTAGAAGAATTGGGAAAATGGAATGACAGCCACTTAAATTGCATCTGCTTTTACTGTGTTGTCTCTTTCATAGCCCCTCATATGTCCTTATTAATTTGGACAGCGCTTCATCCCAATGAAAGCCGCTGTTTGCTTTCACATGGCAGGGGCTGCAGAATACTTGCAGATTCTCGCCTCAGACTTATATTAGCTCCATGGTTTTCTGCTTCATTTTTGTACGTAGAAATCTCAATGATCTCACCTGTGGAGGACACAGTCCTGGTCCTCCATACTGATGTCATCATGCAAGGAACAGGTACTGTGGCTGACTTGGTAAGACACCTGTGTGCTGAAGGTGGGACATATATCCCAAGAAAAATCAGGCAATTATCACATTCGTAGTTTCTGAGAGTCCAGTAGTCTGAATTATGATGAACAGTTGCTCCCCAATGAAAGATAAGTCTCTTAATTTTGTGCCTTTATGATCTTGACAGAGATGCGATACTTTATAGTCCACCTTGGGAGAAGCAAAAACTTGTTAGCTTTGAGTGAGGCCCAGAGAAACAGAAACTTCTCAAACTATACCAGACTGCAGTGAAAGCAAGCTGCCACCTAGACTTTTTGGCCCAGAACATCTACTGGTGTTCAAAGTGTCTGGAAGATTGGGCTGCGTGGAGCCTGGTGCAAGCCCCAACGTGAGATGCAGTATGAAGGCTGCTATGTACATGGCCCAATATTTCCATTACTGTAATTTCTCTGCCAGTACTCCATGATTTCTGTGGTTGTTAACATATTTTTTAAGTTTTTCTATTGGGTAAAGTATAGATGACATACAATTTATCATTGGAACTATTTTTAAGTGCCAGGTCAGTGCCAGTGAGTACGGTCCCTCTGTTGTGCGACCATTTCCACCATTTCCGAGTTCCTCCAGAACTTTTTCGTCTTGCAAAACTGAAACTCTGTGCCCATTCACAACCGCTCCCTGTCCCTCTCTCTGCTGAGTCCCTGGCGACCACCACTTTACTTCCTGTCACTAGGAATTAGGCTGCTCTAAATTATTCCATGATCTAAATTTTGATATTTTTACAGTATCTTTTGCTCTGTAGAAAGTTGAGTCTTTCCTCATTGCTCTTTAAAAATTTTCCTGAATATTCTTGTATATTTGACTTTCCTGTTTAGTTTATGAAACAGCTTATCAAGCTTCATTAAAAAATTCAGATGGGATTTTTGATATTACACTGAATCACCCTTGCCAAGGTGTGACATTTAAGCTTTATTAAAAATACAATTTATTAAAACAGGTTAAGTCTATTATAAAAAGTCATGAGTCTCTAATGACTGCAAATTGATACTTTTTTTTCAAATAAATAATACTCGGGTTAATTTCATTCAAGTGAGAAAAATTTTGTCCACATTTAACTGTATGTATATTCTCAGGATGTTTTCATTATATCCATACAGAAGGATAAGACTTTTCCCTTAAAATATTAATGAACAGGCTCATAGGACTTTCTGTTCCTCCAACATACAGGGTTAGTAGGGGAAGGACAGGGCCCTGGAGGGTGGGGTAGACTCTAAAAACTGAGGTTATCATTCAAAATTTCAAAATAGGTTTATATTAGAGAACCTAATATTCCTGACTATGTTTTAGCATAGTTAGGAATCTTCTGCCACACAAGGATTTGACTCTCCCCAAATTCCATGCATTGTGTGTCAGCCAGCCACAGGGTAAGCTTTTGTTGACCCCCGCAAATGCCATAATTCAATATGGTGTGTGGTAAATGTACGTCTTCAAGCACACCTTAAAAATCACATCTAAGACCATGCAGCTTACAGTGTGATGTGGGATAGTGCCCCTGGCCCAGCAGAAGAAACCATTAAAACCCTCCCAATTCTTAACCACTGTGCTGTACGCCTGAAACTAATACAAAATAACATTGAATATAAGCTGTAATTGGAAAAAAAAACCCTCTACCAGTTCATGTACAGAATGGGTTCCACTCAAATCTTCTAAACTGAGGCAAACAGCTTACTTCAGGCAGAACAAAGATTGGAGAGGGTGATGGAGGGGCTCAAACTCCCGTAACTGAGAGTAAATGAGGATAAACTGAAAATATGGAGAGAGTCCTTCCTAGACTGAGCGGTAGAGTTTGGTTTTGGAAAACTCCTAGATCGATAATTAGACCAAAATCCAACGCATTATAATTCTATTTTTAGAAGCATGCTGGATTCACCCACTTTGATGACGATTCTTCCACGTGGTATAGAAAATGGAAAGAAGGCTTCTCTGAAAGAAGGATCACTTTCTAATTGTACCATATTTGAAGTATATATCACCAACTACATGCTTAACATTAAATTTTTTTACAATATACATTAGAAAAAAAATTCTCCTCCATATTTATAAATGGAATGTATGTTTTTAGTTTCTTTCTAAGGTTGTTTTTATCTGATTTTGATTATTTTACATATACCATAAAAAAATAGACTATTTCCTAGACATAAAGGCTCAGTGGTTTACTGTGCTACTTATCCCTAAGGATGGGACGGCCAGGTCTCTCATGCTTCCTCAGGTGATGCAAAATGAAGCACACAGCCCCACATAGGTAGCTTACCTAGTACCCTTACCTAGAAAGGAAAAAAAATGAACCCGAATCTAATCAACTCCTGGGTCCAAAAACAGGTTAAACATCAAAGGATGCAATCAGCCTAAAGGTACCCGTATGTCAAATAGTAGCTCCACTTTTCAGATGACTGGTATTTTTACTGAACTAGTTCCAAAAATCTTAAAAATGTACCTGTACCACAGTGAGCAAGAATTTATCTTACCTTGACCAGAATTTCTTATTATAATTAATGTTAAATAATGTACACTATTTGAATTGGGCAGATGGTATTTGCTATTATACAAACTTGCATACAATTGAAGTTACATGTATTTTCTGCTTGTTGATTAGCTATTTTTTAAGATTGTCTACTCACATTTTCTGCCCATTGTTCTGCTAGATTCATGGTCATTTCCTTGCTTCCATATATGAGACCTTTATTTGGTAAAGATATTTACCATTTATCATATCTATTATAATTTTCCCAGCTTCTAGTTTGTCTTTTAATTTGTTTATTGTCTCATATATATTTTAAACATTTTAATGTTTTTAAATATCCTGCTATTTTCCCTGACTTTCTAACATTTCTTTTCAGCTTAGAAAGTTATTTCCCCACTTAGAGAGAAATTGTGTTTAAGGAGTACAACCTGATAGGTATGCAAGTATACATTTTTCCACTCACAACTTGATATTTATATATTTAACTCTTTGATCTACGTAGATATTTTTTGGGGTAAGCTATGACAATAGAATCTAACTTATTTTCCCCCAAATAACAAATCTGTGGGTTGAACACTATATTGATCATTCCTATTTTCATGTAATTATCAAGAAGTGAAGTTATATCGTCGCCAAGACCCCCATGTTGCTTATTTTTGCTGACCTAGGGAGACCAATTCTGCCAAAACCTAAATTGCTTTCAACTTGATATATTTTGCTCAATTTTGGTATTTTTTCAGGTAAAAAATGAAGGCTAGCTCTTTCATCCCTCCCTTATGTTACTGAGTAACAAGGGATCAACTCATTCGCATTTTATATTAGTGAATATTTTGTATATTTCATATTTTATAAGCTAGTATCATTTAATTTTCATTAATAGCAATAAATTTTTATTTGTTTGCATGCATTATTCTAAAAATAGGAAAGCCAATTTATTCAATTACTGTAAGTGAAATTTTGACTGATTCTAGTTTAAAAATGTACTCCTGGCCCTGGCTGGTGTGACTTAGTGGGTTGAGCGCCAGCCTGTGAACCAAAGGGTCATAGGTTCAATTCCCAGATCAAGGGCACATGCCTGGGTTGCAGGCTGGGTCCCCACTACGGGTGCATGAGAGGCAATCACACATTGATGTTTCCCTCTCTTTCTCCCTCCCTTCCCCTCTGTCTAAAAACAAATAAAATCTTTAAATAAATAAATAAGTGAACAAAAATAAAAATGTACTCCTAAAGGGAAGGTCAAAAATGTTTTTAAAAAATCAACTCACAAACAGAAAAAATAAATAACAGCCAACATGTCTGTTGAACTAATGGATTATGAAGAAGTAGAGATAAAGTGCATTTTGTTGTGGATGGAGGGGGACAGAGGGCTGCTTGCACAAGGACAGGGCCAGAGTGGGCTGGCCAGGTGTTCCAGAGAAGCCTCGGACTCCAGCGAGAACCAAGTAAAGCTGGATTCTCGTATGCTGCTGGAATACGTCTTTGAATATAATTAAAACTCAGAGGTGAAGACATTGTCTGACTCTAGGTACACCGCTGCATTTGAATACATTAAATGATGTCAAAGAAGGAATATATGCCAAGTTCATGTGAGCCTCCCAGCCATCCCTGCATGTCAGAACAGAGGGGGCAGCCAGGAGGCCACAGGGTGAACACAGCAGGGTTGTGTTATCAGCTAAGTTGTTAATACGTGTTATTAAAATATTTCCCTTTTCACACATCTGACTTTTTGAGTTCATTCTTCTACAAATTAGTAAACAAACAAGCCAAATTTTTCAAGCTAAGTTGTATAACCTTTTCAAAGATAAGACCAGAAAATGTTCAGAAACTGTTCATTGAGGACCCACTGCTAGTAAGACTAGAATGTGTTAAATTAAAGCTAAAGTTCAACATGCACCTGAGTTTAGCATGCTTTAGTAGGAGATATAAAATGTTTGTATAGACATTATGTTCCCTCCCCATGGGAGAGAAAGAAAACCCATAAGTACCTGTCCTTGAAAGCAGGCAGTACTAACGTGTGCTTCCCGAAATCGGTATGATTCATCACTAAAGGGCAGAGCTAGCCTGGGAAGACAGAA
The DNA here is from genome assembly GCA_004027735.1 of Carollia perspicillata. Taxonomy (NCBI): domain Eukaryota; kingdom Metazoa; phylum Chordata; class Mammalia; order Chiroptera; family Phyllostomidae; genus Carollia; species Carollia perspicillata. Next base: position 3,770 of record PVKM010012219.1, on the reverse strand, counting down.
CATATTCAGTTGGCCAAAAAGTCCATTTAGTTTTTTCCATAAAATAAAAGGCACATTTTTTCATTTTCACCAATAACTTTATTGATTTGGGTATTTTAAGTATGTTGGCTATCTCCCACATGGTATAACGTTGATTGTTCTCAATTGATGTCTCGATTTGCTCACTATCAACTTCAACTTGCCTACCTGACCTTGGAGCATCATCCAGCGAGAAATCTCCAGCATGAAAACTTCACAAACCACTTTTGGCAGATTTGACCAGTCACAGCACTTACTCCTTACACTACACAAAATCTTTTTGTACATTTCAGTTGCGTTTTTACCTTTCTTGAAATGATAAAGCATATTATGTCAAAAATGTGGCTTATTTTCTCCCATCTTCAATATTAAAATGGTAGACAAAAGTTCACCAATTTTGATAGGCTTTTTAAATGCACTCTGATATGACAGCTGCCACAATATAATCTAACAAAATTGTTTCAAATGAAATTCAAGACAACTAAGCGCTACTAGAGAGGGTGTATGGAAAAAACCAAACGAACTTTTTGGCTAACCCAGTAGAAAGTTATGGAACAACTGATGCCTTCATTGGGCATGTAAAATATCCCAGACATGTTTTTGTCATCAGCAGCATAATGGGCCACTTTGTGACAATGCCTAGGGCCTATCTAAATGTTGGACCAGGATGAAATTGGCCATGCAGATGTATACCATCAATACAAAATCTTCAAGTGTCTGCTATGGGTCTCTCCCCAGCCACTGCTGTTAACTTTCGGATTATTTCCTGTGTAGGTCTCACCTCACCCATGAGCCTGCAGGGATGGAGGACTAACCCCTGAAAATTCCTGATTCTGGTCTAGTTCCCACCAAGCTCTGCTATGTACTCCCTGAAGAGCATTCCAGAGGGGCCCACAGTTCACAGATGAGCTGTAAGGAAGGTCTCACAGACCTTAATTTACACTCGGGAAAAAGAGAAATAGACAACAACCATGGCTCCTTTTGTGCAAAATAAATTTTGCACCGGAAAGATATTTGGCCTTTTAAAAAAATAAATTCTTTTGGAGATGAACTTCTAGACCCAGATTTCTAAGACTTAAATTGTAGTTGGAAAATGAGCAAGAACAGATGCCCACAGTGATTGTGTGGTTGTGGGAAGTACTGACATCAGACACAGAGGAGAGTTTAAGTTTCTGCTAAGCTCGTTTCTAGTTGTGCGATCTTGGGCGAGCCACTTGACTTACAAACAAAAGATAAGAACAAAATAGAAAAAAAAGTTAATGTTAAAGCAGGTGTATGTAAATACTAACATGTAACACATCCTTTTCTGCTATACCACAAAAACAGTTTCTGTGATAATCAGTGATGATAATTTTCTTAATTTGTTCCTTTGTTTTATAACAACTATTTAAAAAGAACTGATACATTTTAAAGATATTTCAAGTATGAACTGAAATTTGCACTGACAAAAATTATATCTCAGCCCTGGCTGGTGTAGCTCAGTGGATTGAGTGTGGGCCTGCGAACCAAACAACTGTGGTTTGATTCCCAGTCAGGGCACATGCCTGGGTTGCAGGCCAGTTCCCAGCAGGGGACCCACGAGAGGCAACCAAATATTGATGTTTCTCTTCCTCTCTCCTTCCCTTCCCCTCTAAAGATAAATAAATAAAATCCTTTAAAAAATTATACCTCAAAATATATTTTTGAGACATATGTCAAAATTGACATGCTATTTCACTGTTTTCAGTTTTAACTACAAGTAAAAACTCCCAAAGAATGATGGGATTGAAGTAATTTAGGCTCTGCTTCTTCATCTTTACAATCGTGTTCCATCATCAAATCTATTGTCTAAAGGCAGGGATATGTCATATCGCAACTGCTGGAGGCATTCCCTACGCCCAAGAGAGCTCAGACAATCCTGAATGGTTTGAACTCAATCTCAAAAAAAAGTCCATACTTACCTGGTAGGGAAGATACCATGATCTTGAAGGCGGTTTTCCCAGGACGAGGCTTATCCACTGCACTCCAGATGTGCCGACCCCTGCGATTTCCCCAAATGTGGGAAACTCAACTGCATGATTTCTGGTAGTGGGGGACCGCATTTACACTCGCTCATGTTTTAAGAAGAAAACAAGAAAAAAGAAAAAAGTGCATAGTTGAGTGCAAAGTACACAACTGAGGGTAAAAAGAAAAAAGTTTGCTGTATACCTGTGTAACTGGGAGTTCTCCGAGTTAGCCTCTGCAAACAGGACGAGGCTTACCGAAGTACAAGTGATAGACACACGTGCTAACTCGAAGTTTACCTCACCTCTACTGTCTCGAAACAACAGTCATCCTTGCCATTGTTAGACTGACAACATATTTTTTTTAAGGAGGAGTATTTTATCATTGATGTTTAGTAGAATGGTCAATGAGCAGTGATAATTGAAAGCGGCTCACCTTTCAGTCAGTTTTATTATTGCGTTAAAATTCTCTTCCAAGTCCCGCTGTTGTCTGCGCCAGGGGCAGGTTTACCTTGCCCTTGGTAATCCACCCTCCCTCGTGTCTGGCATTTTGCCTCTGTAATGATGAGATGACCACTGACTACCCCATCCCCACTCCCTCAGAACCTATCATGGCTCAGGTCTGGCATTCACAGAGGGCCTTACCTTTAGAATTTAGACTTGTGATGTATATGAAGCCATTCCTGTAGTAATAGAGATAGACCAACAACAATGAAGAAGAAATGACTTTTTATATGCTGCTCTAGTCCCAAAACATGGCTAAATGGATACCAAGGTCACCAAGAGTAATTTGGAGATTGCCACAGACCTGTTTTAAAGTGTTTTTAAGTATGATCAATAGCCCTGGCCTTTAGAGATAAATAAGAAGGTGGGAATATTTAAAATCATAATTTTTTAAACAAAAAGAATAAAGATAGAAGGTGTCCACCTTATAATTTTTTAAAGGTTTTATTAATTTTTTTAGAGAGGGAAGGGAGGGAGAAAGGGAGAGAAACATCAGTATGTGGTTGCCTCTCACAAGGCCCCTACTGGGGACCTGGCCTGAAACCCAGGCATGTGCCTGGACTGTGAATTGAACCGGCAACCCTTTGGTTCACAGGCCGGCACTCAACCCACTGAGCCACACCAGCCAGGGTAACAAAGTTTTACAGTATATTTTATCATTATGCTATTACAGTTGTTCCAATTTTCCTCCTTTGCCTCCCTCCACTCAGGACCCCCATTCCCTCCACCATTTCCCACCTCCCTTAGTTCATGTTCATGGGTCATGCATGTAAGGTCTTGGGCTTTTCCATTTCCTATACTATTCTAAACATGCCCCTATTTTTTAAAGTTTATTTATTTATTTATTTTTAGACAGAGGGGAGGGGAGGGAGAAAGAGAGGGAGAGAAACATTGATGTGTGGTTGCTTGTCATGTGCCTCCTACTGGGGACCTGCCCCACAACCCAGGCATGTGCCCTGACTGGGAAGCAAACTGGCAACCTTTTGATTTTCAGGCCAGTGCTCAATCCACTGAGTAACATCAGCTAGGGCTCCTTATCTATTTTTCACCTACTAATTATGCTTCTTAATCTCTGTACCTTTCCCCATTTTCCCCCCATCCCACTCCCAGCTGATAACCCTCCAAATGATCTCCATATCTATGATTCTGTTCCTTTTGTAGTTGTTTGCTTAGTTTGGTATTATTTTTGTTTTTTGGACTCAGATGTTGATAGTGGTGAATTTGTTGTCATTTTAATGCTCATAGATTTGATCTTCTTTTTCTTAA
>PVKM010012218.1:0-31995 GCA_004027735.1 Carollia perspicillata | reverse complement strand
TCACATGTCCGTCTGTGCACAGTGTGGAGATGGAAGCAAAGGTCACATGTATGTGCATCGTCCTCATGTCGAGAGCCCCTTCCTGACCATGTACTTGGAGTGGCCTTGCAAAGGTCACATGTATGTGCATCGTCCTCATGTCGAGAGCCCCTTCCTGACCATGTACTTGGAGTGGCCTTGCAAGACCCATGGCCTCCTAAGTGCCTCTGCCAGCATATTACGAAGGCCAGAAGGGTCGGAGGCAAACAGAGCCTGGGGTCAGTAAGACTGTTGGCGCCCATCACCCGAACCACTAGGCAGGTCTGCACTGCATCTGTAGCAGCTGAGAAGAGCCAGGGTCTCTCACGTGCGTGCAGCCGCGGTGGGTGTTGGGAGGTGCGCTTTAAATTGGCTGAAAGACAGGGACATGGAGGCAGAGGGAGAAGAGAAAGAGAGACAATGAGCATGAGAAGAAAGAGCAGGGAAGCAGGAAAAGAGAGGAAAGGAAGCAGCGATGAGAGAGATAAAGAGGTGGTGAAAGTAAAAAAAAAAAATTTCCTAGCCTCTGTTCACTTGACTCCTGACCCTGGACACTTAGGCTGAGACCCAACCTTTCAAATCCGTGCTGCAAGTCTTTGGGCAGCTGTCACACATGCTAACACTGCTCGTGCCTGCCACTCCCAAGGACACATGAGAACCCTGTATGATACAGCATTCCAGACAGTCACCGCTTTTAAACAGGACTGCACCACTGATAGGTAAGTGCCACCCCTACGCCTTTCACACAGCCCTGATGCCCCCCCAGCAGCCGTCCTCCCAACAGCAGGCTGTGCCTGGGATTGTTCCTGATGCGGCTGAATTTTATTTACAAGAAAAAGGGACAGAAGTCAATTAGATAGAATATGATACCAAGAGACATATGCAGAACCGCCCCCCACCCAAAATCATCTTAAACTAACAACCTTGGGCCATGTCTCTTTCTGTCCTACCCCACAGTGTGACAGGGCTAAACCAGACAACCCAGGTTCTCCCAGCCAGCAGTCTTGTCTACTAAAGAACAAAGATAAAGTAAAGTGACAGCTTTTGAATATTAATAGGGCATATCAGCAAGGGTGAGCAGCAAACAGTGGAAGTCATCCACAAGTTCTAAAAGCAGTTCCTAAAAGCCCGAATTCATCTCATCGTTCCCCACTTAAGAATTCCACTAAGAAAATGAACCTTTATTTCAAAAATAAACTTCTGAGACGATGGGAGATAAAAGCCGAGAAAGAAACACTGCCGCTCCACAGGGCCATCCTTCACTCTTCTTCCCCCTCGGGGCCCATCGCGATGCCAAGCGCACTGGAGATGCCCAATAAATGTTTGTGGCATGAGTGATGTGAAGGGAAAAGGGACGCTTTAAAATCAGCCTCAGGACGGGAATGGGCTTTGAGAACAGGCCGGCCCCAATCAGCATCACAGGAGTGGGGAACTGAGCTTGAGGTCAGCGCGCTCTGCTCCAGGCGGGACCTGCAGAATCTTTGGAGAGTTTTCTTTCCAGAAGGAAAGCAGCAAAAAAACTTCTCTGGGGCACCGCATTTCTATCGGTTTTATACACTCACCCACCTAGTCACTTATTCCATCTTTCATTCATTAAAAATCATTAAGTGCCAAGGTGGATGAGGTGGGATCCCCGTAGACCTGCAGGTAGGGGAGGGACAGGTGTGAGCCTGCAAGACAAGGGCCCATATTCTGCTATAACTACAGGTAACGCAACTTCAATATCAGGAGGCTGTTCATCTTTAGGAGCCTAATATTTCAAAATCATTACCAACAAATGCTCCTTCTCCATGCCTGACTCAAACACGATGGAATTTTAGGACTCCCCACATACAGCTTTTCTTGAACTAGTGGTATTTCCTCCCCAGGAGTTTATGGCTCCTAGTCAGAGACAAAACCTGTGCTGGGCCACTTTTTATATCTAAACTTGCCGGAATGCCCAGGTGAGCATATAGGCAATGTCAACGAACAGTTACAGGGGGGCTTTGGAGAAAAGGCACCGCCCTCTCTCGTCCCAGACAGACATTTCTAGTGGACCTAATTTGGCCACTACGAGACCATTCGCTCATTAATAGAGTCATCCATTCATGCATTCATTCAAATCCTTTTTAATCATTTACCAGGCACAGTAGAGATACCGGGAAGTACAATACACGCGGCTGGGTTTCAGGTGGGTTACCTGGAGGAAGTCGCCCTCTCTGGCGTCAGTTTCCTTGTCTACAAAATGAGGAGGTTGGCCAAAGTCTCTAGGGTTCTTTTCGCTTTTAAAAAAATTGCTATTTTCCTGATTCTAATGCCCGATCTGCCTTGCCACGCAGGGTTGCTATGAAGATGAAGTTAGAAAATGTGCATGAAAGTATTTTGAAAACTAGAAAGCGCTGCTCAGAACGTGAGGCATTATCCTCACTGTTGTTGCCATAGCCCCAAAATCCTTAGAGAAAAGTTTTCAAAGGCCTATTTGATAATGTCCCACTGGGATCCTAAAGAGGAAAAGCTCTTCCTCAAGTCTCCCTGGGATCCCTCCTGCTGCTGGGAAGTCCACAAGGTTGTTGCTGTACAGGAGCAGCTTCTCACAGCCAGAGCTTTTCAGGGATTGCAACCATCCCCAGGAAAAAAGAATGTCCCAGTCTTGAGTCAAGTCCAAGTCCAGAAGGAACAAGGCTATAATCAACCAGTGACGTCTGCTATGGGCATGGGGTGAAGAAGTGGGCACCAGCTGACTGACATTCCCAGACTAGGTTCTTTGGTGGCTACAGTGTATGAGCTACAGTTATGTGCCAGAAATGGTAATGTTTATCAAGAATTATCTCATTTCTAGAGTAGGTACTCTTATTAATTCCATTTTACAAATGAGTAAACTGTGACCCTGAGAGGTTGACTTGTCCAAGATCACACTGCTAGAATGTGGCGCAGCCAGAATAAGAAACAAAGGCTGAGAGATCCCAAAGTCGGTAAACTTTATTACAACGTTACACTGAACTTGAGTTGGGACCCTAAAACAGTATGTGATAAGTAAACCAAAGGAACCTCCTCATATTTTCCTTCAATAATATGTAAAATTAACATTACCTCAAGGTTACTGGCAGCCTCTGGCTTATCGTAGGAATTGAACCTCTAAAGCAGCATTCTGCAAACTGTTTTAATTGCATGCTCCATTAGTTAAAAATAAATTGTGTCATCCAATCCAATATGTAGATATCTATTCACATATTCATGCATTTGTTTTCAAATTGCATACATATATCACACACTAATGTATTAGATACATATTCAAACATATCAAAACAAAAAAATTTTAATGAGAAACTGATGCAAACACAAATTAGAGTATTTTCTCCCCAAACCCCAAAGGGATGGTTGTGCCCAGTTACTGGGACACAGATAGCCACTTCCTGTAACACGGAGCAAAAATTATGTATTTTTCTTATTTTGTCTCTGTTTCCTCTCTGGGCTCATGTTCAAGGCTTGTCTTGGGCAAAACATCCAAAACAGGACCGCTTCCTCTCCTCACCATTCCCTGGATGCTCCACAGCCCCTGTCCCGGGCTCCCAGACACACAGGCACTTCTGTGCCTTTCATACCCACTGCCCTAAGTCCCCGCTTTGAGTTCTTGTCCAGGACTGGCATCTCCTGCTGCCATGGCCAAAACCCACACGTTCATTCATTCTCACAACGAGCAAACACACTTACTAAGTCCCTGCTATGTAGGTAGGTGCTGTAGGAGCTTGCAGAATCCAAACATGAACCAATCCCAGGCCTACCCAGACCCAAAGGGAAATTAAATGCACACATATAACTTGTTACGATATTAAGCTGAGAGTGATCAAAGTTCACTAAAAGGCGTATCAGAGAGATGATTTCCATGTGGAAGGATCAGGGGGATGTGTGTGAAGGAGACCGTAAGCATGGGCGGGACTCAGAAACGGCAGGGAGTGTACCACAGACTGGGGTGCAGGGGTGGGGGAGGGCGGGGAATTGGAAGGGAAGGCAAAGAAGTAGAACTTTCTACCAGAGGATGTGGGCAAGATAATAATCCGACAGGCAGAGAGCTGGTCCTGTGTTTTGTGGACGGTGCAGTCCAGGCAGAAAAAACAAGGTTCACAAGAAAGTAAAAAAGAAAAAAGGACCGGAGTGGCTGGGGCAGCAGTCTAGGGAGTGCAGAACTGGACGAGGCCAGAGTGGCGGGCATGGCCCACACCCAGAAGGCTCATGGGCAGTTAGGTCATGGAGCGGAAAGGGTGCGCTGCAGCAGTAATCCGATTTCCCCTCCAGACAGACTGTCCACTGCAGTGGACAGAGAGGACCGAAGGAGGGCAGGTAAGGGAGGGCCCATCACCCGGACACTTTCCTCTGGGACATCTTGGGGGTTACAAGACCTTTGCTCTGCAGAGCACTCCTAGCCTATTAACCCTCAGCTACTCTGGAGCCAGCCCGCCATCGAGACTAACCATAGAACACAGACCGCAAAAAGCAGAATTCCTGGCCTGACCCCTGCCCTCGGTGTAGGCCAGCCCATCTCTTTAGGGCCCGGGGACTTTGGGAAGATTTTTCCAGCATCCGGGCCCTTTATAGCCTGGGGTGGGCCTCCTCCTGGCAGGACAGATCCTTCTCTCGGTCAATCAGAAGCTGGGAATCAGATTTCCCATTCAGTTCCCAAGGTGCCCCAGCCTGAGCTGACACACTGCCTCTTTAAACACATTATGAAGATTATCAGCAATGTATCAAGGTGTCTTTGCAGAATGGTATAAACTTCGGCTGCACTACTTATTGCCATAAACCACACTTCCAGGTTTTTATTTATATGCGCATTAGTTCAATATGATTGGATCTGTAAGGCAGCAGAGGGGATTGGGGTAATTTATATATATATCAATAAAGGTCTCCAGCCAGCCACTGGGTGCTCTAAGGGGAACAGTAGTTCCATTTAAAACATTAGGAACTGGAGAAATTGAAAATAACTCTCTATTTAGAGGCCAAGGATTAAGGCATTTTGCAGGGAAGGTCTCAGCCCAGCTAGGCTATGCTAAAAAGGCTGTTAAAATGTCATTTGGAGGATAGTTAAGCCACAGAATTTACCTTAACCCCTTCCATCCGATTGTGTTTTTTTCTGTGAAGCACTGAGCCTCACGGGGGGGACAGCACAGTGTGGTGGGAAGGTGGCTAGGTGTGTGGGCAGACGTCATTTTTTGCCTCTGATGTCCATTTTCACTGTCTGCTGGTAGCTTCGCCTCAGTGAGCTCCGCTGTTCCCTCCATGTGAGGCCTTCCTGGAGCTACCGCTCAAGGTTCCCTGCGGTCCCCAGGCATGGAGGCCACTCTGTACCTGCTGAAGCCATCCGACTTTCCCTCCCGAGATGTTGGCTCCTGACCAAGTGCCATGAGGACGAAGAACGGTAGAGGCAGACTCACCCTGGTAGGGTTGCCCCGAAGAGACTCGCCGACAGTTCTTGCCGTCTGCTGCCGTGGAGCTGCCCTGGCTCCTGGGAACTATGTTCTCCCTTCCATTTTATGGACCATGAAGCAGTCTCCCCACGAGTTCTGCTTACGTTAGCCGATGTTTCTGATGCCTGTGACTATGGAGTCAAGTGAGTCACTCGGGGTCAGGAGCCCTGGGTATTAGGCTTGGACCCTTCATAGACCAGCTGTGTGACCACTGATAAGTGACTTCTCTACTCAGGGCATCTGTTACCTCATCTGTAAACTGAAAGTATTGGAAAAGGTCAATCATTGTCAAAATTTGGGAATCTTCTTCAAAACTGAATTCTGATCCCACTATTTCAGAGTGGGTCCCAGGGACCTGCTTTGTAACCAGCCCTGACTCTGTGCCCACCAAACTCTAAGAGCCCGTTTTCAAATAGTGTTCTCCAGGGTCCTCAGGTCTGGGGCAGGCCCACGAGGATGGCCTCTGGATGAGGGAAAAGTCCACGAAGGTGAGCCTCCTGTTTCAACAAGGATAGCTCTCCTTTTACGTTTTATACATGGAGATTATACATCACATTTGCTCTGTAAAAAGGGATCTACCAATGGGAAAAAAAATTAAAAACGAGTGGGCTGGAATCACAAGAGAATGTCCAAGGAGCCTTCCTGTTCCGATTGCATGAGGCTCCTCCTGCAGGGTCTCCGAGGGGAAGCAGACGCCAGCCCCTTCAGGGAACTACCCACTGCATTCAGATAAAATTAACCCGGAAAGAGAAACAAAAGCTGCCCTCATCCTGGAATCCTCTTCCTAACAGACCCATGAGCCGGAGTTTATTAGCCCACTGGTGACGAGGCAGCAGCCCAGGCCCTGAGTGACTCGCCCAGTGTGATGCGATTAGATGACAGCGGAGCCCGTGACCCCTCGGTCACATTGCCAGGCTCCTCCCACTGCGCCTCTTCCTGCCGTGGCGTTTGAAACACCATAAACTGCAGCCAGAGGAGATCCATAAACAGCCCAGTTCTTATTTTTTAATTTAGAGTCCCTACGTGGCTTCATTTATTTTCAAAAGAGCGTGTGACATGTTCGTTGGCACCTTCCCGGCCGTAAAATATCTGTTGACATTTGTGGTTTGGGGCTGGGTTGGATTAGTTGCTGTTTCATTCCGTCCACCTACGGCACGCAGCACCGGGAGAAACAACGTCCTTCCTGAGCGCCTCTCACGTCTTCTCCTCTCTCCCCAGAGCAACACCTACGTGCCTTCCGCTGAATGGGAGGGCTGACGAAGAGCTGCTCCATCTCTCATCAGCTGTGCGGCCTCCGACGAGGCCCATAACCTCTGTCTCCACCTCCTGGCCCAGGTGTGGTGTTTGCAGGGTAAGATGAGGAAGGTAGGAAGGGGACCAACAGTGGCTAACATTGATCTACCACTTACAAGACACCAGACACTGGGCTGCACTACTTTACCAGAACGCTCTCAGTCGGTCCTCGCCCAAGCCAGTTATGCAGGTATGATTATCACGGCCCACATCTTACAGAAGGAAAACGGAGACATAAAAAGGTTAAGTAGCCAGCCCGAGGTTACACAGCCAGTAAGCGGTGGAGCAAGTGTAAGTCTCAGGAAGGCGGGCTCCACAGTGTTTCATCACAAGGCTGCATTCATGGTGCTTCTCCGCACCCCGGGGGGAAAGGGAGGCTGTCGGGTGGAGGGCTCCTACAGCACGTTGCAGGGCTCGGATGTGGCGGGTGATGTAGGATAAACCAATGCAAAATAAAAACATGGTACAGCGGAGAGAACACCAACATCAGCTTGTCCTCACTGGCAGTGGGACACAGTGTCGCTTGGCCTCCTGGAGGCTCTGTCTTCTCATCGTCAAAGTGGGGAAATTATTCCTACCCGGGAGAGAGAGCATCCGAACAGAGGTGTGTGGGTGACCGCCCATCAAGGACACAGTAAATGGAGGTGCTACAATATGTGTGGCAGCATGCCAGAAAGCTGGCTAAGAGACAGACCGTAGTATTCATGTAAAGTATGATTATATGTCCGAGTAACATAGAATTCCTTCCAAAATTATAAAATCATCCAGGATCTTCTTCCCTCAGTTAAACTCACAGAGAGCATGGGTCAAAAGTCCACGGAGCTAAAAACAGACAGACAGACTTGGGTCCATCTCGCCCACTCACCCAACCAACCTGGCTCAAAAGCCTTGAAGTTCCTGCAACAGGAAGTCCTGTTACCTGTTGGGGCAGGACAAATGGAGGACAACTGAAGCATTATCCCCTGTGGAAACTAATCTTTTTTATATTTATCATCCAGATAGGATTTCTCTTAATGCATTTATGCAAAATCCTTGTGTGCATAGTTCTACACATACATACACACATGTACCCAAATATTTATTTAATGAGATCATGCTTAAATTGAAATCCATTTTTTCCCTTAAAAATATGCCTGGACATCATTTTATGCCAACAATTGCAGATATATACCATCATTTTAATGTGTATTAAAATGCATTTATGTATTCATAATACTCTACGGTATAAATATACTATAATTAGCCAATTGAATGGCTTCCAGGTTTTGCCTCTATGAGCAGCACTGCAGCAAATGTCCCTGTGTGCACGTCTTCATGTGCTCACCTGTGAAGGTCTCAGGATGAGTTCCTAGAAATGGAGTTGCAGGGACAAAGATGTGTGCATTTACAACTTTGCTATAAGAGCTTCCAGGCTGGGGACGCACTCACATTCTGGGAGGGTGGTGTGACCCAGTTCCATGGGGACACGAGCCTCTGCTCCCAGGACCCTTCCAGACCTCACTCTACATACTTCTTAACCTAGCTGTTCATTTGTGTCCTTTATCATAACCTGGTTGCCGTGGGGATGAGAGGACTAAGTAACATGAATGAGCTCTGCCACCAGTCAACTGCAGGGCCAGCATGGGAAACAAGTCTGTTGGACACCGAAGCACATGTCCTTTCTGCTCTTGCTGGGCCTCCTCAAGGCTTGTTGGCCCAAGACTCGGGGCCTGGCACTTGCCATGTTGAGTACAAAATCGCACAATGAGAAGACTGTGGCCAGTCTAAACAAGTGATTACTAACCGACCTGATTCCAGCAACACTGCTAGCAGTGAGGAAGCCAGGTGACTAACTGTAGCACACCGGCTCCTCCAAGAACACTAGGTACAGGTTTGAACAGGATTACATGGATGCAGGAAGCTGGGAACTTGAAAAAGCTTTGGATGGATATCAGACCTGGAGAGAAGGGATAAAACGTTTAGGCTTTCATGGCATGAAGAAAACCAGTAGTAATTCCAACACTTCTCCAAGGAGGACATACAGAGGATTCAGAGACACGTGAAAAGATGCTCAATATCGCTAGCTATCAGAGAAATGCAAATCAAAACCACAATGAGATACCACTTTACACTGGTAAGAATGGCCATCATAAACAAAGCAACAAACAACAAGTGTTGGAGAGGTTGTGGAGAAAAGGGGACCCTACTTCACTGTCTGTGGGATTGCAGACTGGTACAACCACTGTGGAAAACAGTGTGGAATTTTCTCAGAAAACTAAAAATGGATCTGCCTTTTGAGACAGCAATTCCACTGCTAGGATTATATCCCAAGAACCCTGACACACCAATCCACAAGAACCTATGTACCCCAATGTTCATAGCAGCACAATTTACAATAGCCAAGTGTTGGAAGCAACCTAGATGCCCATCAGTAAATGAATGGATCAAAAAACTATGATACATTTACACAATGGAATTCTATGCAGCAGAAAGAAAGAAGGAGCTCCTACCCTTTGCAACGGCATGGATGGAACTGAAAAGCATTATGCTAAGCGAAATAAACCAGGTGGTAAAAGACAGATACCATATGATCTCACCTTTAACAGGAACCTAAGCAATAAAACAAACAAGCAAGCAAAATATAGCCAAAGACACTGAAATAGAAAACAGGCTGACAGTAACCAGAGGGGAGAGGGGAGGGACTTTCAGAGGAAAAGGGGAAGGGATCACAGGAACAAGTATAAAGGACACATGGACATAAACTAAGGGGGTGGAAATGGGAGGGAAGTGGGGAGCACTGGGGGGGTGGACTGGGATTGGGAGTAAAAAATAGAAAACTGTACTTGAACAACAATTAAAATTAAAATAAATAAATAATTTTAAAAAAAAACGGTAGTACTTCAACCGTGACTTTGAGGTATGGGAAGTTAGTCCTGCGGGGCTGCACTCTGAATCCGTGATGTGTGCATGGCTCGATGGCATGTGCACAGAGCTCTCGACATTGACCCTGGAGAGGACTTGAGTAAAGGATTTTATAAAAAAAAAAAAAGAAAGAAAGAAACCTTTGCTATATGATTCCAAACTGTTTTTCTCCAGAATGGTAGTCTGCCTTAGATTCCCACTAACCAGTATGAGAGAGACTGACGGTATGACAATAGGTTGAACCATATGAAATTGTTATGTTTCTGGGTCAAGAGTGGTTGAATATCAGTAAATTCATACAGTTCAAGCTAATAATTCATCTCTAACATGCACCAGGTTTTGCCTTTTCATTTCAAACATTGCACTGGCCATTCAGAAAAGGGTAAGTCACATCTCTGTACTGTGCACTTTCGTAGGTGAGATAGGGGCAGGAGACACACAGAGCCTGGTTTCACTGCCCCTCTGAAAACGTGTCATGATCTGAAGGACCCCTGCTTTCCAACTGGGAAACAATCTTCTCTTTGCTAAGGTAAAGGTGCTGACTCTGGGCCCCTTGATGACAAAGAGTGAGTTGTCCCTGTACCACCCCTTTTTTGTTAAGAGACAGTCGATAACATGGAAAACACAAGTGGTGTGCATCAGCACAAGTCCTTGAGGTCATCTCACTAAATGCAGGTTAAACCTGGAGGAATGTCACAGCTAAAGAGCCTCACAGCAATGCAGCCACAGCTCGCAGAGAGGGTTTGAGTACAAATGCAGTTCATTGTATTCCTTTTGGACAGAGCGGATCTGAAACATTTACAGTGCTCAGGAAATAGGGTGCCTGACCAAGATCTGAGAAAACTTCCCAAGAGATAGCGAGCTGGGAAGAGAGGGAGGCAGAGTGTTCCTGGCAGAGGGAACGGTGTGTGCAAAGGCCCGGAAGCTGAGCAGCGACAGGCGCTTGAGTCCAGATCACTACCATTCCCAGTGGGCAGCACCTCCTCTGTTCCAGGCCCCCAGACATGCCCCACACAGACCACTCTGCCTTTAAAACCACAAGAGGCTGTACAGATCTCTAAAATCACACGTAGATGTTAGGTACTTCGAAAAGGGTACCATTGTTCCTACTTCTCGTAGATTAAAGCTAACTGTAGACTCCACTCTTGCAAGGTTACTGGATCATTTAAAATGTGCAACAACTTTATATGTTCTCAAAGGAATCTTCTTTATAGAAAATAACTCCCACCAAAGCAAACATCATATTACTCCCAATAAGTATAACTGCGATTGGTTTTTGTGAGGGCCGGCAGCTGGCCTGGAGCAGCAAAGAACCCATGTGGACGGGTACTCGGGGGCGGGGCTGGTGGTGGTCTAAGTGGAGTGGAAGTGCTTGGGCTCCAACGGCTACACCGCTTGCAGCTGTGTGACACCAGACAACCTTGTAACCGCCCTGGGCCTCCGTGTCCTCATTGTAAATGAGGAAAAGGGCAGCATCTACCGAGAAACTGCTCAACCTCAGCATTCCCAAAGTTCGGGCCGCATCATCCTCTGTTGTGAGGGCCTGCTGTGTGTCCTGCAGGGTGCTGGGCAGCATCCTAGGTCTCTACCCACCAGCTGCCAGCAGCACCCCTCCCCCCAGTGGCGACAACCAGAAATGTCTCCAGACATTGCCAAGTGTCTCCAAGGGGGGACAAAACCGCTGCCCTCTGAGACCCACTGGCCTCCCCAGGCGGCTGTGAGGAGCAATGGAACCCTGCAGGAGAAGCGGCCGTGTGGTGCTGAAACTTGGCAGGTGCTCAACAAAGGTTTGCATGAAGAACGCATAAAATGAAGGGAGGAAAAGCTGCCACGTGGGTGACAATGGCACTTAGTAGATCTGCCATTTTGTGAATTTAACCAGCCTTCACTTCGGTCCAGGAACTGCCATCTATTCCTCTCTCCTCCCACCCCAAGAGGCCAGGCCCTGGGTCTCCCAGGTGATGTGGGCAGAAAGGCCCTGCAACTGGGACACGGCTGCCTCGATGGGTTTAATGGTGCTTTCTAAATGCGGATAATTATGGGGCCTCTTCTCAGCAAGTGCACCAGTGGCAGGAGGCTGAGGGCTCTGGGGCACCATGGGCCCGCATAGCTCAGCTCCGTCGAGCTGATGGTAATGTTATTAAATGTGCTCTCTCCTTTTATTAGGCATCTTAATAACCTCTAAGTTGCACCCAGGAGAGTTGCTGCAGAAAAGGAATTCTGGCCAACCTAATTTGTATTTGAAAATACCCCATAGGCCAACAGAACAAGATTCAGATGAATTTCACAGGCAGCTGAGGGCTACACAAGGCAAGTGTTTCCAAATTGTACTCAATTATTGAATGCAAAATGCCTGCCTCCCTGCCTTCTCCACCCCCGCTCTTGGCCCTCCTTTCCTGCCAGTGTCCCTGCACCCCCGCACATGCATATGCAACCCACGCTTCCAGCCCCCAGCTGGACCAGGAGACGCAACGTGGCTGCTCCCATGTCTCCACAAAAATAATGATGAGCGCTCATACTTACTGACCATTTACTACCCTGAGTCAGACAGACCCCAGTGCGTTCCTCGGAACAATTCAAAAGGTGAGTGCTATCCTCATCCCCATCTTATCATCGAGGAAACTGCAGTTTTCAAAAGGCTACTATCTTACCAGGAAGAATTACACAACTAGATTATTATAGAGCATGGACGTAAACCAAATTCCATCCGCCTCCCAAACTGGCTGCTCTTCGCCAACCGCCTGACGGTGTTCGGTAATCTGATGCCGACAAGGAGTATGTCCACGTGTTAGTGCATCGTGTTTGGACGAGGCTAAATTCCAGACCTGCATGGAGTTCTGGGGAAAAGGCCTGCCCCTGCCCTCATAGAGTTCACAAAGGAAATTATACCCAATGGAAAGAACAGTTTAGGGGCATCAGGGAAGAGGAATAACAACTCCCGATTGTTATTGGTGAGAAGCTGCTACACCAGGCAGTGTACCACCTACTGGGGATATTGCCATGGCCACGAATAGAGGTAGTCGATTTGAGGAACATTCCAGGTGGAGAACGAGCAGAATCTGCCAGCCTTGAGGAAATGGGTAAAGAACGGAGAGCAAAGGACTCACGTTTCCCTAATGCGAGAGGCCATGAGGATGAGCAGGCCACGAGTCGAAACGGAAGGGCAGACTCTGGGGAGGAAGGAGTGGGCTTGTTTCAAGTATGTTAAGTCAGAGCTGTCAGAAGACATTGCATTGGTTTCCTGTTGCTGCTGTAACAAAGTGCCACAAATTTTGTGGCTTTAACCAACGCAAATTTAATTTCTTCCCGTTCTGGAAATCTGAACTCTGAAGTAAGTTTTAGGGAAAGAACAATCAAGGTGTTTGCAGGGCTCCTTTCTTCGGAGGGCTTCAGGCAAGAATCCACTCCTTGCTTTTCCAGATTCCAGAAGCATTTGTTAGCGCCTGACCATATCCATCCAGTCTCTGTCTGCTTCTTTTGTCACCGAATTCTTCTCTGTCCTCCTGTGTCCCTCTGCTAACCGCACCTACTGTCATATCAGACCCACTAAGATGATTCTGGATACTTTCCCCGCCTCAAGATCCTTGACTAAATCACAGCTGCAGAGCCCTTTCTGCCACCTAAGGTAACATGCACAGGTTCCAGGGAGAAGGGTCGTTATTCAGCCAACCACAGACGATCAGGAAGAGATGTTCTACACACAGTTAGATGGGTAAGACTAGAACGTGGGGGAAAGCCTTTCATTCATTCACTCAGTCATTCCATAATCATTTATTCAGCAGTTCGTATGTGTCAAGAAAATCATTACATCATAGCACTGATCTGGGATTCACCCCATAGCTCACAGGTGAAGGCAGTTTATGTAGACAGTGTAGACCGTGAAAAGCACAGAACTAAAGACAACATGTGGGGGAAATCCACACATTTCTGCAACAGACAGGAAAGGGGGAACCAATGGGAACTCATCCAGGTTCAGAGCTATTCTGCAGCACCATTTGCACGGGTTTGTTTATATTGTCGGGTAATTGTAAGTAGGGAATGTGACTGCATAATGCGCTGTCCAGTGGCGGGGAGAGGGGATGGATTCAAGTAGATTCTTCTTGGGCCCTAGCACCTCTGGAAGGTCTGCTCTCCAGCCTGGGCTCACCGTAGTGACTGTGGTTCCAGCCAGTTCATCTCCTCTCCCTTTCTCAGCCAGGCACAGCCATTAAGCACTCCACATCCAGTCCCTACAGCCGGAGCTCTTGGCTGCCCTAGTAATGGAGGCAGCAAGAATTTAATCCATGGCAGCCTCAGGTGCAGAAAGACGATACTGAATATTTCATTCCTGGGATGATGGGAACTGCAAGCCCCTGGAGAGGATCTGGCCGAATCTTTTAAGCGAGCCTTTCCAGGAATCCGTTGGGTAATGGTACTATTGGCAGTAATGACGGCCACTCGGGCCTCTGCTTCCCAGCGGGAGGGGGAGCAGCATTAATGTGTAGCAGTGCTAAAAGGCAGGTCCGACTCCCGTTCTAGGAAGTGATGTTTTTTAACTCTGCTTTCAGGGGTTTCCTGTCACTTCTTTGAATCCAAAAGACATTTGTCACCCATATTTCCCTTCTTTTTGGTTTTCAGAAAGAGCCGAATGAAAGGAAAATAAAAAGACCTAACAAAGAGAAATTATTTAAGGTACATTTCTTCTCTTCAGGAAATCACCTGCTTTGGCTCACATCTTAAACTCCTCTCGATCTTTAACTAGCACAGGCAGGCCGTGAGTATTAGAAGGGACGGGAGAGAAACAGATGCATTATCTCAGTGGGGAGTTTCAGAGACTGTGTGTGCATTGCGAAGTAAATACCATTTGCTAAGCACTGAAGTAGTAAAATAAGAAAAAATACTATTTTTCCTTTAAAAATTAAGTGTTCTGAAAAACTGGATTAGATTTTTTTCATTACTCTTTACAAAACTGAAAACAGATGGTATGCGCTATAAATGTAAAAAAAAAAACACACACGCACAGAGAAAGTGAAAAAGGTCAGTTTCCGTGTATAGGGAGGTGAGATGACCTGAAAGGTGATCCCTTTGCCCTTAAGACCTGAATTCTGATCTGACCTGTGACTCCGGGCAAGCACTGCGCACCCTGACGGTGTGGGGAGTGAGCTGGCGTCCGAGGTCCGAGGACTGGCAAGCCGGGGACAGGCTTCCGAAGGCGCTGGGCTGTGCCCGCCTCCCCTCTCCTCCCTAACCCCGCCCGCCTTCCAGAGAGAGCTCCTGCAGGGAGGAGCAGGCCTCTGTTTACCTCCTGGCACCGCTATGTTCTAGCAGGAAAACTCCTAAATGTAAATAATTACGTGCACAGTGTCTCAGTGTTTCAGTTTGCGAATGAAACTGTTAAGAGGAGGAAATTAAATAATGCATGCAAAGTGCTAGCTTAATGCCTGGCACATATGAAGAGCTTACTGTATAGTCGTTACTATTATTAACAAAAATAGTTACACTGATGATAACAATCCAAGTTGGCATTTCTGTGGAAACTTATGCTTAAAGGCCTTTTATCCAACCAGTAGCCTTTATCCAACTCATCTACTAGGTGCCAAGGACTGTGTCAGCCTCGGGGGTTTGACTACGGGACAGGTGTGCAGGGAGAGGAGGGAAAGAGGCTCTAGGCGCAGGTTGCCTGTTTTCGAGACCAAGCTTTTCTGCTTCTACTTGTGTGGCCTTGAGCAAGTGACTTATCCTTCGATGCCTCAGTTTTCTCAACTGCAAACTAGGGATGACAACAATAATAACCACCCTGCAAGGGTGCTGTGATGATTAAATGAGTCCACGGATGTAAAGTGCATCGGCATCATCTGAAAGCCACCCATATGTACGAGGCGCACTCGGTTTGCTTCCGCCTTCGTTGCTGCAGCTCCTGCCCTCATGAGGCCGCTGTGAAGGGTGGGCCGAGTAGGCCTATGGTCGTGAATGTGCAAAACACAGTTTATTCTTGGGTCATCATTTATCAATTATTACATTATTTCCACACGAACAGCTGTAAACCTACTTTTGCCCCGCCCTGGGTGGTCTTCCACATTCCTAAGATGGGAAGCTGCCTTCCAGACTTTGCATTTGCCACAAATTGGACCCAGCCACTAATTCACAGACAAAGGGACAGCCACAGAAGATGTTGAAGGCTTATCTACTGAGAACGTTTTACCACTGATCAATCAATTGCTTCATGTAGATTGAGATCAAGCCAGTTTTATGATTAAACAGGGTGGCAAGTCACCTACATCTACATCGTGTGTTCTTCCAGTCACTAGAAAACATTTCCCCTTCATCTTCCACAGCTAGACTGGGGAACATACACATCGCACAGACACGCACACACACTTTGTGCGACACTTCTTTACTGAAGCTGTGTCATTAGTGCAAAGATCAAACGGAGCAACTGACTACCCCGCATTTGAACCTGAGACCAACGAGGACCATGTGCTGACAGGCCATCCATAGGGATAACTCCCGAACACGTCTTACACCACCTGTGTGTCCCAGGAAGAGAGATTTTTATAAAAAGGGTTTTTATGTGTTTAATCGGTAACCATTTTTAAGTGGCTTTTTTAACCATCTTTTTGCCCTTCTCGGAAGCGTAGATAGGCGCCCCAGTGCTCCGACCCAACATGCAGATCGTGGGGCTGCCTGCACCCGAGACAGCGTCGGCAGACCCCTTCTTCTGACCCGCGCGGCCAGCCGAGCCGAGACGCTCCAGCCAGACACTGGCTGCGCCCCCGACGGAAGTAACTGCTTCGGTCTAGCCTGTGCCAACGCGGCTCCAGACATTAGAGGTGATGAAGGGCTGCTTTCAGAGCCCAAAGTCTTGCCTCAGGACCATTTAGAAAACACTGCTGGCTAGGGAGCCATCATACCCACGAGTCAATGAAATATTGCCCCTAATTGAGTGGGCCATTTGAGGACGCAACCCAACAGCACGTCCAAGGAGTCAGCACTGCTCTTTACCCCTCCCCGAGCCCCTCCTGGGGTCGTACCCATCGAAGAGAGAAAAAAATAAAACCACTTGCATCACTTAAATGTAAATGAATCAAAGTATGATACAGATAAGGGAGCAATCAGCTTCCCCTAATGACTGATCCGTGAAAGGGACTGAAGGGTGATTCACTCCGGATGTGGCGGTCCTAAAACACACCGCTAGGTCATCGATTCTAGACTCCCCAGCCTTCTGCGGAAGGATGTGCAGGAGTGCATGTGGGGTGAAGAAGGCAGGAGAACCGGCAGCCTTTCCAAATGAAAAGGCTTTGCATGCATCCCATCTGGCCTCCACGAGCAAGCCAACTTGACCTCTAAGTCCTTCTTCAAAATTCCACTCAAACGTCTCCCAGAGAAACGAATCCCAAAGCCATTCCTGAAAAGCCAGGCTCTCCGTGCTAAAGAGGCACACTGAAGTCAGCGGTAGCAAACTGGTCCGTTTTCTTTGGCCCAAAGAATGATTGGTTGTTGTCATTTTAACTCATTGTCACTATTTTAAAAATCGGGATATTTCATTGGGATTTTGCATCTCTCAAAGACTACCTGACATTGCTTCCGCATAGAGAGACTCAGCTGACGCGGAGTAGCAGACACTTCTTCAAACAGTCCCCTCAGTCTCCACCTGGCCCCCTCAAGGCATTTATGGTAACCGCTGGCCTCTGGAGTCACAGAGGCCAGTGCAGTGGAGTGCAGTGGAGTGGAGACTGCACTGCCAGTGCAGTCTCGCAGTTACTCCGCTGCCCATAGGGACAGAAACCAGTTTTGATACCCTGGTCCTGACCCAGAATCTGTGTTGTGGACGGAATGTGATTGAAGCCAAAGTTTTCTCCAATTGGCTTAACATGAAACCCCACACAACAGACACCCTATGCCAGGTGGTGACAAACTGGCTCACTCAGATCCTCCTTCATGGAAAGTGTGACACGGCTTTGAGGCTGCTTGAGCTAGCTGTCAATTTCCTGTGACACCTGCCATGTATCCCAGTCTAGAAGGTACCAGAATGCCCTGTCTACCGAGGGTCGCTACCCTTTGCAATCAACTCCTATTTCTGAAGATAATCTAAGCGTAGCTCTTTTCAGAAATACTGAAGACAAAAAATATGTGCCTTCTTCCTATCTCAAAGCTCTATTCTCTCTACGTTCTCACCCCATGGGGTAAGACCGCTTCATGAGAAGGCTTAGCAGAACGGTGGTCAGCAGGGCCTCCAGAACCCAGATGGCTGGAACCGAGTCCCAGTTCGAGCTCTTGCTACATGATCTCAGGCGAGTCTCTGCACGTGCCTTTATGCACACACCTCTTCCGCAAAACGAGATTAGTGCCCACACCACAGGGTTGTTGTAATAATTAATGCATGTGAGCTACTTAGTACAGTGCTTGTTCATATAACATACACTCCATAAAATGAAATTCACCACGTGAAACTTTTCACCTACAACTTGATAAAACCTTTTGCTTCAGCTTTCCTGTTCCTCCCAGGGACCACCGAAGATAACCTGTGTATCTCCCCATTTCGTCATTTTGGCCCCAGAACTCCTCTCTCATTGAAATACTCTTCTTTTTCTTCTGTATTTAATTGAATCTAATCCACACATTAAGGCTGAAATCAAATTCCATTTTTCCCGCAATGCCTTCCCTGACTACGCCAAGCGGAGCATGACCTCCCGCTCTTTGTATCCAACCTGTGAACTGGTGGATGTTGCGAAGCCCCCCAGACCGCTGCAGCGGAAGCGCTACCGTTGCTACCAGCTCGGCGACCGACCGGAGTGCGGCGAAGAGCAAGATAACGCCCAGCTTTCCTCCTGCCGTCACCACCGTAGGATGCGGTAAGATACATGGTGTGATATGATACGACGTTATGATATGATACGGATGCATCACACTGCTTCCAGGCATTTCGTCTCAAAACTCTCTGTAGTAAATTCTTCTACTAACAATTAATGTCTGCTTCCCAGTCACTGTAGCTACTGATCCTGACATGATAAAATTGAAGGATATTATAAAGGATTTTCTTCTTTTATCTCTGATGGAGGATAAAAACACCGGAAGTAGAGCCCACGGGATTAGTTTTGGGGGTGTGAGTAAAGGAACAGCCCAGGGCGATTCCTGGGTTTGGAGACTGAACAACTGAGTGAATGGTGGGCTCTTTCACCAGACAGGAGACACAGAGGGAGAGGCGGGAGTTCCTTGGGAGTGAGAGGAAAATCCAGCATTCCGGTCGTCTCAGACCAGAGGCACCTGTCAGACATCCCAATGGACCCAGGAAGAGGCAACTGTGCGAGTCCGGCACTCAGGAAGAGAGACGAAGTTTTAAATGGAAACGCGTGAGTCGTTGGCACAGAAACAGTCCTCAGAGCCAGGGGGCTGGATCTGACGACTGAGGGGGTGAGGATAAGGGGCAAGGAGAAGAGGGCTGCAGAGCGAGCCCCGCAGCAGCTCACCCGGCTGAGGAGAGAAGCCGGTCAGGTGGGAGAAACACCTGGAGGGCGGCGGCCTTGCCCAGGTCCCGTAAACACAATACACAGTATTGTGTACACACAGTATACACAATATAGTAAACTCTTCTGAGATGTCTAGTGTGGAGGGGAAAGCTGTGTGCATGCCTAACTGACCGTAAGGGGCAAGAACAGAAGCAGGAAGACCAGCTGGAGGCTTTAAAATTGTCTGAGTGATAGAACTGGTTGACCTCTCATTTGTAAGATGGTTATCCAATTCCGCTAAAACCTAAACAAAAAAAAAAGTATTTGCCAATATTCTTGTGTATTGGAGGAGCTGGTGCATGCTTTTTACTTTTTTTTTAAAGACAGAAATGGGAAGTAGGAGTACTAGACGTAAAGAGAACTTCCGATTACCTAATTAACCTCATCTGCCATCTTCTAGCTAGACAAACTGAAGCCAAAAAGATTAAATTATGTGCCTGAAGATGAAAGCCCTCTCCATGCGGAAACAAAGCTGGAGACTGGAATGCCCTGTTGGACACTCTCTCCTCATCCCACACATGCTCCTCACGTGGGGAACGACAGCTCGTGCAAACCCCATCCAACCCGAGTCAGGAGGGGAAATTGTTTGTTTCGCGGAGGCACGCATTTTAAAGCAAAGGTTGAAAACATGAGTTTTACGCTCCGGTTCTGATGCAGGGAGGTGTCATCTACCTCGCCTTGGTTAAATTACTCGCCTTTTCTACACCCCTGTTTCTTCGTTCATAAAGTAAGGACAAGAGCATTTCATAGGGTTTTTATGAGAATGAACTGAGCTGATACACATGAAATCACAATGCCAGATATGTAGGAAGGATTTAATACATGACAGCTCTTGGTACGACTCTTTGGTTTTACCTCTGTGTTTATCCCAATGCTAAACAGAATCTCCTCTGGAGAAAGTTAGTGATTAAGAATGGCCAGGAAGAGAAATTCCAAGCAGAGGAGAGATCAGCACGGAAATTGTCAAGGTAGGGATCTCAAATCACATTTGGAGAAGAAACACCCAAGTAATGACAAAACAGCGTGTGGGGCTCACATCACGGAGAGGGAAGAGGAAACTCCAATGCACACAGATATGCAGTTTAATTCTTTTGAGAAAATGCTAGTCTATTACATCTGGAGGTTTTCTGTGATTCACAAAGCGTGGCCATGCGTGTTTGATCCCCCAACCCTGGAAGACAGACCGGGCAATTGCTGTTATTACCACGCCCATTTTAGAGATAAACCAGTGAGGCTAAAAGAGATTAAGAAACTGACTCAAAGCCACGGAATCTAATAAGTGCCAGGGTCAGGGCTACGGCTCAGGTCTTGAGCATTTTCCATTTAGGTGTCTGATTACTTGGGGGAGCCTAAGTACAGCTTCTGCAGGATTTGATGATTTTATGATGTGCTTTGGGATTTATGGATGTTATTTTGTTGGTAACTCTCCACCTCATAATCCACAATGGCAGCGTCTGCCTTTTGTCTATGAAACATATAAAAGCACCCAGAGATTGTTAAGTGGTGGGTGCATCCAATAAATACATAAATCATAAAAATACAAAGAGCCTGTGATGGCTGGTTTCCTCTCTGACAAATCTGTTTCCTTCCTGACAAGAGATGCTGCCCTGTGGTTCTTCATGTGGGGAAATAAATGTCATAAGTTATCAGCCATTTAGTGTTATGCCTTGTACGCACCTAGAGTCCTGTGGGGATTTAAATTTCAAATTGAGGCACATCATTTGTGAGGGCTGGCCCAGCCCTGTACACAGGCAAAGTCAATAGATCTGTTCAGGAGGTGATTTGAGAGCCTTCAAAAATGTTTCTACTGTTCCTGGAAATAATTTCTCTGTCTTATCGGAGTCTCCAAAATGCCCCCCTGTATGCGGTTCTTCGGGTTAAGTTGTTAAAGGTTCTTCCTTCATTTATTCCAGAAATATCTGTCGAGCTGTGAATATTCTATTCTAGGTATTGAAGGTGCAACTGTGAGCAGAACAGACAAAGACCACCCTCATGGGACTCTCATTCCACTGAAGGACAGAAGCATAGACGGATGGTGGGACTGGGAGACAGGAAATAAACAAATACATACAAATTACTCAAATGCCCTCGTTCCGCAAATATCAATTAAGTGCCTATTACGTGCAAAGTCAACATGGGTCCTGAAAGAAATTACCAGGAGGTCATTTAGGATAATTTATCACACTAACCAGCCAGCCACCTAACAACCTCAAAGAAGTTCAGAGAGTGTCAAGCCCTGTGTGGTTTCTGGTCTCTCAGTGTCTCCCTTCCCTGCCCCTGAAAGTATTTGGCTCAGCTGCCTCTCTAGGACCAGTCCTCACCATGTGTGGACAGAGAGGCTCAAAGCGATGCCCGTCGCTAGCTCTCTGGAATTCCCTCCCAAACCATCCTGATAAGTGAGCTTCCTTCATTTGATCAAACACATGTCTGAGTGTCTCCTACATATGTTAGATGCTAGAAATACAAAGATGCATGGGGTAATCCTAGCTCTAGGAGTAGTGAGAAATAAACTGTGGTCCAGAGGCTGAAGGCCAATCACTGCTCACAGGGCCCCCCTGCCGTTCCTTCTAAATTAACTCACCTTCTCAATGCCCACGGGTCTGGAGCAGTGCCCCCCGGAATCATCTGCACCGATGCAAATGTTCCTTTGTGCTGTCAGATATGGCAGCCACTGACCACATATTGAGTGGGTATGTGGCTGGTGGAACAAAGAAACTGGATTTTTAAAAATATTTATTTTACTTAAATTTAAGTCTAACCACATGCAGCTACCATGTTCGACAGCACAGGTCTGGAATCAGGAATGTTTCCTGGGTGGGCAAACCAGGATGAGAGATCTGAGAATCCAGGGTCTATCGGGGTGTGCAGCTCTGATGCCAGGCTCCCCACAGTGTTGCTGTTCTCCTGGAAGTTGCTTGGAGCTTCCTGTTGGAGGGCATTTTTTTCCCCATCTAGAGATTCAGGACCCCCCACCTTGCACTCTAGAGCATCCCCTAGGGCCTCGGAGGCTTCTGTGTGTAAATGGTAGACGGGAAGAGAGAAGGCAGAGATGTCACATTGACCTCTTGGCAAAACGCAAGAAAGGGCTGCTCTCGCATTCCACTGGAAAACGAGTCACGTGGCCAGATGGAGCTGCAGTGGGTGCTGGGCAGGGTAGCCCCTGGCTAAGCAACCGCATCCCAGTGATAACTGCCCACGATGGGAAGAGAATAACACATTTCTGCCAGACAGCTATCCATCTCTGCCACAACCAGCACTAGCCCTCTGCTGCAATTTTAAAGCTGAGCTGGGGAAAGACCTAATACGTGGCCCGAATAAAAGCCACTGCTCTGCCAGTGAAAATAGGAACGGCATTAATCAAAGTCTCACGGAACTTAATTCTCCAAACAGGAAATCAGAGGGTAAATTCACAGCAAAAATCTAAGGATGAAATGCCCTTCGTGGCCAAGGAAAGAATGTCCCCTTACCTGTGGATGAGAGAAAGATGCCCTGTGCCCGCTGTTTCCTCTCACATGATCATTCAACGGCCCTCTACCTGTCCCTGTTCTGCAGCCGGTGTGCTGAGGCACCCAGTTCCCATCCCCTTTCCCTCCTCCATGGTCAACTTCAAGGTGTGCCTAAACATCTAACAGCCCAAGTCCACCTGGAGGCAAACATTTAGGGGGTATGAAACAAGAAGTTCCTTTCGCCTCCTCACCTTTGAAATGCTCGAGCTGTATGGTCAGAACAGAAGGGAGAATTTGAATACCCGTGATTTACGGCTTTTATTTTTGTGTTGGCAGCTGCAGCTTCAAACTCAGGTTTCCGTGATTGTGAGACCACACAAAATGCATTGCTGTGTTGTCAGGGTCATGAGTTATGCTTGTATTGATGATCCCGGAACAACGTTATATGAATGTCTTTCCATGAATACGTACGATGTAAGCCCCATATTTCCTGTTGCATCTTAGAACGGCCTGATTCACTAACGCAAGGACATTCCCATGCGAGACAATTCTTCCCCTTGGAATTCCACTGTCCCTTTACTGCAAGAGAAATTAGATTATCGAGGGGTTCCATCGCCGCCGCAATCATGTTAGCACTAAAAAATACGCATTAATCCGCATCAAATTTACATTATGGAAAGTAATCAATGATTTCTCTCCAATTACTCCATAGATAACAGACTCCATCTCCTAGGGTTGGTGGGAGGCATGAATAAAATAAAACATAAAAAGTGCTTATCACTAATTGTTGCTTGAGTTACTACAATTTGACTATGGTGCACATCTATTACCCTTTTGAATACTGACACCCGGTTTTCTTTGGAGGAATATTTCTGTACCAGCACCAAGCCCTGTGGTTGGCAGGGCAAAGCTGTCACCATCGCCAGTCTCCACGGTTGAGCCCAGGATCTAAGCCTGATCAAATGGCCACATAGTGCCTGACCAGGCTGGGGATGGGGACGGGACCCAAGCCAGGCCACAAAAACACTCCATGGGGATGTGCTAGAACCCACAGTGAAAAGTGGTCTCAGGTTTCTGTTACCCTTCCTCACCGCTGGAACGTAAGCTTAGAGCAGCCCGGGACCAGCCCAGGAAGAAGGTGTAACTGCAGATAAAATCAAGAGAAAGGGTCTCGACTGTGTTCCCTTTGTCTCTATTTGAAGTAGCATGTGACCCTTCACTGTCCTCAAGTCCTAGGGCCTAAGTTGGGTGTATCAGTCCTATGTTGCTACCGCCTTTGTACATCCCCTGTCATAGAATCTGTCACGGTGTGCTGTAGTGGCTGGTTCACCTGTCCGTATCCCCCCACACACACACTTGACAGTGACTCAGTGAGGGCAGACACTATGCCTGTGTAAAACTCACTACAGTCCCTGAGCCCTAGCACAGGGCCTGACACAAAGCAGGGTGTGTGTCATTAAACATCAATAAACATCGCTGGAATTAGTGGCTGAACGGAAGACCGAGTAGCACTTCTCATACCCTACCAGAATGCCCAGCAGCATGAGAATGACTCAGCTCTCCCCCCACGCTTTAATCTCCACGAGAGCGGGCACTGTGAGTGCTGGAGTGTCTATGAGCACTGTTCTCGCTGCCCAGGTGCCGGCACAGAGCAGACACTCGACATGCATGTTTGAGGAATACATAAGCCAGAGACAAATAGCCGTAGCCATTTCTGTAGCAGTTCTATAGTTAGATTTTATACCTAGAGTAAGCTTTTTGGAAATCAGGTCTACTCTTATTGCCTTACTTCTTTAAACACTTTAATGGGTGCTTATTACCTCTAGTGTGCAGACAAAATTCCTTAAAATTAACTGCAGAGGTTTGTCTGGGGGGGCTAAACAAGATAGCCCACTATTTGGGGGTACCAAACCCTTAAGATTCTGATGAGAGCAATGGTCCCCTGTCCCCGGAAAGGGGAAAAAAAGTCATATGATTGTGAGGAACTACTTTCTCTTGCTGCTTTGCAAAGTTAATGGAGCCTCTGGTGTCCCATCCCTCTGGGACCCAGAACCCAGGGTGGGAGGCATCTCAGTGGTCAACCTACTCTGCCCTCAGAGTGAGGAGGATGGAGGTGGGTTCTGCTAAGGGCCTCTCCGTAGCTCCACGTGCGAAGGAAGCCCACCCCGCTTCGTTAGTTAGCGATTCAGAACGGCTTTCAGAGCAGTCCCTCAGTCTCCCATGATACTTGTCTGACAACCCCTTAATCTTGGCAAGAGCTGCATGAAACCAACCTGTCATCACTGTGGATGGGCACAGCAGCAGCTCAGAGAGAGACACACGCTCTCACTTGGAAGCAGACTCTTCAACCCCTCAGAAGAAATGAGAATTCGAGGGGCCGGCTGCTCTATGCCCAGCACTCAGCAGTAGACAGACAGGGCATGCCAAGAGGCACT
Organism: Carollia perspicillata; assembly: GCA_004027735.1. Lineage (NCBI taxonomy): Eukaryota > Metazoa > Chordata > Mammalia > Chiroptera > Phyllostomidae > Carollia > Carollia perspicillata. Next base: position 6,976 of record PVKM010012218.1, on the reverse strand, counting down.
GGGCTCAGCTCGGGCTTGAGGTGAGCTGCTTCTCTCCTAGGGGCTGTCAGGAGCCGGCAAAAGGAATGTTTAAACAATCACCACGCTCAAAACCCAGGCCTATGCCCCGCTGGATTAAAATAAAGGAATGAAGCCATGATATGAAAACGTGTCAGGTGAAATTTGCTGAGAACGCAATTCATTCTGACAAACTCAAAGAGCCCTGTGGTTACTTTGGTTCTGAAGACACTGTTTCAGCAGTTACTTTGGTGACCTGTGAAATTCTAGTCCTCTTTAAAAGCAAAAGTGAAACTACATCCAGCCTATACCTCAAAATACTTTGGGAATGTAAAGGAAAGAAAAAAATAACAACATTAAATAGGTATAGCCAGTCAAAAGGCAGGTGTGGTGCAATCCCTCAACTGGATTAACTCTCTTATGAAATCCACAATTTATAATTATTAAATTGTGAACTGCCATTTTTTGATCCTTTATGATACGCTAAGCACTTCCAAATTCTTCAATATTTATTGAGAGTCAACTGTGGGAATTGATTGTAAAATGAGTCCCAATTCTTGACCCCTCCCACTGTGGGCAAGGTGACCCACCTCACCCTTGACTCTGAGCTTAGCCAGTCAACTTGCTTTGCTCTGTGGTGTGTTAGCATATGTGACACATGCAGAGACTTCAAAAAGCATTCATGCATTTCCACTTGCATTCTGGTCCCTCTGTCATTACCGTAAGGACGTGCAGCAGCTAGCCTTCTGCAGGGGGGACGTAAGTGGAGCAGAACCAAGTTTCCCCAGGCACCTGGACAGCAACCAGCTGACCCTGAGACCCGTGAGCAAGCCCAGACAAGACCAGTAGACCTACCTAATCAATGTCCAACAGGCTTTTGACGTGTGAGCAAGGAATTCACATTTGGTTGCTTATTACTGTGCACCATTAAAATTTTGTGAATTGCTACATGGCATTATGGCAGTAGGTAACCAAGACACCAACTGGGTGCCAGGGAGTGCTCCAAAACAATGGTGCACACATTAAATAACACGTCAAGGCCATTGCTCTTACTCTCCAAATCACCTTACCTAATTCAAAACTTATAACAACTCTACAAGTAAGTTATATCCCCATTTACACACAAGGACAGTGAGCTGTAGAATGGTTGCACTACTTGCCCAAGGCATTAAAGCCAGCGAGTGGAGCTGGGATTCCATCTCAGGCTTTATGACGTGGTGGGTAAGTCATTCAAGTCCAGTCAACCATGGGATCTCCCTCTGAAAGATGGGAATAATGACAACGCAGACCACAAGAGTCACCGTGCAGAGTAAATGAGACCATGCACGTCAAAGCACTTAGCATAAGGCTTTGAACATGGGAAAATCAGGAAGGCTTTATTGTGGACGATATTATTTCTACTGTCATTTTCATCACGGCTGATGTCATTGTGACTGTCTGAACCCAAAGCCTGACTGCATCACCACTTCTTTGTCATTGCACTGCCTCTGGTCTAGTTTCCTGTCCTGTCTACCTGATCCATGTGTAGGGGGAACTGATTGATAAGCCTAGTAAATGTCACTACTTCTTTTCATAGGGAAAAGATCAACTTTAATCACATTTATTCTTCTGAACCCAAAGGGAATACAGACCATTTCTGACAGACTCAATACAGAGGGGTTATTATACACTTAGGCTAAGCAGACATGTCTAAAGGGACTCACCAGCTACATAAGCTGCAGAGTCCCGTGCAAAATAAAAATCCATGGTCCCTTGTGCAAATATTATTCGGAGTGCATTGGGTGAATTGGGTGAAATATTATTGGGTGCATTGGGTGAATTGATGTGCAAATAACATCAGAGTTACAGCTACATCACTGTATTGGACCAAGCATGAGGCCCTTCTAAGCTAGTCCCTTCTTCATGGAATTGTTTTGAAAAACAAATGAGATCAGCATTCCCGGTCCTTAAAGCAATGCCTGACCAAGAGTACATACGTAATAGTAGTGGGGTAAACTGCCACTCTTACCATTACATGTTTGCTGAAGTAATGAAGGGAATCCCAGCCAATGCACAGCCCTTTAGCCTTTTCAAAACTCTCAGGCAACCATTTTCTACAGTGCTTTCCATAAACAGCCTTCCCTGTCCCACAGCAAAAGAAACAGAAATAGAAGCTCAGAGGCTACACAGTAAGAACACCTGAAGCCAGCCTGGAATGGGGGATCCCCGAGCCCTGCACTCTTTCCACTGGGTCCTCCAGGCTGCAGCTTCATCTGGCCCTAACAGATGTGCCAAGCAGTCGGCACTTACCTAGTTGGTACAGTCGGAACTTGAATATAGGGCCTGGCACAAATAATGCCCCCCCTTTTTAAATTACAAAATCTTTTATTACAGAATCATAATCATGTAATTCTGTAACATAACAATACCACACTCAAGCACACCATGTGATATTTTAGGTGAAATGTTCGAATTAAAACTATAAACTACTACACCCATGTCATTACTACCCTAACCAACCATAGTCGAGCAGGCGTTACTTCCACGGAGCCCTGTATTAGGCTGAGGATAAAGACTTAATTGGCATAGAGATCTGCACCAGAGGCTGCAATTCCTTCTCCCTGACTCATGAAGCAATCAAACCACGGGCTGCCAGAGAAGGGAAGGGCAGGAGAGTCACCCAGTGGGTGAAAAGCACACAGGCCCTGAAGCACAACAATGGAACCTGAATCCTGGCTCTGCCACCTAACAGTTTGGAGAAGCACTTAACCCAGATTGTGCCCCTACTGGCATTCTGGCCTAGATCATTATTTATTGGGGGAACATACCCTCTGCATTGCAAGATGTCTGCAGCACCCCTAGCCATCTACCCGCCAGATGCCAGTAGACAACCACCTCTCCAGCTGCCACAACCAAAAATGTCTCCCAGCTGCAACGGGCTCCTTGGGGTGGGGCGAGGAGGAAGCAGAAATCACTCCCAGTTTAGAAGCACTGACTTAGTCTCAGCTTCAACGCTCTCGACTGTGATGTAGAGATGGAGATGATAAAAACGTCTCCTGCGCCAGGCTCTGGGGATGAATGAGATGATCGTGCACCGTGCGGCACAGGGCCTGGTACACAGTGAGGTGGTCAGCGACTGTTACATGCTGTTATTATTGCAGTGCTGGCCAAGGAATGGGCGTTTTTGCAAGAAGTCATACGCTGACTGAATTGGGAGTGGAAAATTCAATTCAGCAGCTATCTATTGGGGGCATTTCTATAGGCAAATTTTCCTAGGTACTGGGAATTAAGGGTGAATAAGATTCAGACCTTGCCCTCCAGCACTAATTCTGAATCAGTCCTCTACCTACCTAGTGGGAAGTCCACGGCCCAAACCTTGTTCAGACCCCAGCTCTGCAACTTACAGGGGTGACTCGGGACAACCTTGCTACACTTTGCTTAGTCTCTGTTGCCTCACCTCTAAAATGGAAATAATAATTAAAATCCCCAAGTGACATACCTCATAACCAGTTGGCTATACTGTCTCCCAACAATACCCATGTCTCCCAGTTGCCTATCGGACTACTTCCCCCTCACCACATTGCCTGCAGCACAGAGAGTAAGTCCATAGCATTCCCAGCATAAGATGCTACTTCCTTCCCACGGACGTTTACAGTCATCCAGGAGGTAATTCCTGAGTTCTGGGCTCTCCCCTCCATCAGTTCTTCACCTGTGCAATGAGGATAACAATGGTGCCTCCTTCATAGGGTTCTTAGGAGGATAAAGGGAGATCATTCATGTAAAATGACCGGAAAGCCCAGCACCGAGGAAGCACTCCATACCCGGTCACCATGGCAATAATGGTGTTGAGCAGGGGAAGGAGGATGCTGCCCAAGAAATGAAGGAAGATGTGGCTCTCCATGGCCTGAACCAATAGCCTTCGGAGGGCTGACACGGGAGCCCAGACTTCAGTCTCCCTTGCAGACTGTGGGGTACAACTGCAAACCTTTCAACACCAAACCTCCTCTGTGCCCCAGCCCTTCTTGGGCCAACTGTAGCAGCTTTTTCCCAGGTTCTTGCCAAACGATTCAAGTGGATTAAAATATGTATGTATATATTTATGCAGACAAGAAAGAGGAAAAGCGTAACTTCTAGTCAGAGCCTAAATTTCCTGCCTCCGAAGCCCAGCTGGAGAGCAGGAGTTCTAACAGAAAACAGCCGCACAATTAGCTGGAGCTCTGTAGCTGTCTGCAGCAGACTGCTTATGCCGATGTCTCCATAGGTGGTCTCCCAGTTCATCAGTTCATAAATAAGTAATTTGAAATGTGTTCCTGAGGGAAATTTTCCTCCTGCTCTCCCCAACAGACTGTACTCATCAGTTTTCCCATTCTCCAGGTAGCTGCCGTCCTCATTTATAATGGCCAGAGGAGCTGCGCTGTTCTAATTCCTGCCTCATTGCATTGTCTAATGCGAGTTTTCACCTGCCTCACAGCTCCACATTTCCTTATATTGGTTAAGAAAAAAAAAAAAACTTTGCATATATTATTTATTGGCACTTTGGAGGCAGCTTTGCTACAGGTATAAGTAGCATATTTTTACATACAAAGCAAGACAGGGAAGTTGAGCTCTGGACAGAGAGGTTTGAAATGTCCATCAGCTCTCCAGTTGCATATACACGTACGCTGAGTGGGCTCACATGTGGCGCGCAAACCACGCACACAACACAAACTGCACACTCCACGCACAGCTAAATCATCAGCCCCTAGTCCACTTCATTTACCTCGGCTTCCGCCCTCGCCACGCATTCAGACTGGCCGATATCCTGTACACATCTCAATGCGTTGTTCCAGCCCTATATTTTTTCCACTCGAGAAAATGCACAACAAGATCAAAAGCACCTGGTGACTTAGGAGAACCAGGGTCCCCCACTGGCGAAGCTAATGGAGTCACTAATTTGCCTGGCCAATAAAACCAATGATTTCTATAGTAAAAAGCCTTTGAGTGAAGCCTCCAGGGCTTGCTCCAGGGGTAATGGAGGGGGCCTAGTTTCCTCTTAGCCAATAACCTAATTATTTTTTAAAGCACTAACTGTACCTTTCATTATAATAATGCATATAATTGATTTTACTGATTATGTCTTTCATGGCATCTATTAGTCACAGGGAACTATATTTACTTCTTTTTGTGGTTTTTATGATTGTTTAGCTTTGGGTCTCATAATAAGTAATTAATAAAATATGTTAATGTGAGAGTAATTTAACTAATGAGATTTCCAGGAATGCTTTTCTCTCCTGATAAAGGAATACCTCAGAAGACTTTTGTGGAAGAAAAGGCTTTTCTGTGAAATCTTGGCACAATCTGAAACCTAAATTCAGATGGATTTGTTGTCTTTCCTAATCTCTGAACAGCCACAGAATCTCAGCAACAGGATTTATTTTTTTAATATATTTTATGTATTACCCTATTACAGCTGTCCCATTTTTCCCCCCTTTGCCCTGCTCCATCCAGTACCCCCATTCCCTCTGGCAATCCCCCTCCATGGGTTGTGCGTGTAAGTTCTTTGGCTTCTCCACTTCCTACACTGTTCTTAACCTTCCCCCGTCTAGTCTGTACCTACCATTTATGCTTCTTAGTCCCTGCATCTTTTCCCCCATCCTCCTCCACCCCCTCCCAAACAAGAACCCTCCAAATGATCTCCATATCTACGATTCTGCTCCTGTTCTAGTTGTTTGCCTAGTTTGTTTTTTAGATTCAGTTGTTAATAGTTGTGAACTTATTGCCATTTTAATGTTCACAGCTTTGACCTTCTTTTTCTTAAATAAGGCCCTTTAATATTTCATATAATAATAGCTTGGTGATGATGAACCCCTTTAGCTTTACCTTGTCCGAGAAGCACTTTATCTGCCCTTTGATTCTAAATGATAGCTAAGCTGGATAGAGCAAAATCTAGAGTAATCCATGTTGTAGGTCCTTGCTTTTCATCACTTTGAATGCTTCTTGCCAGTCCCTTCCAGCCTGCAAAGTTTCTTTTGAGAAATCAGCTCATAGTCTTATGAGAACTCCTTTGTAGATAACTCTCTGCTTTTTTCTTGCTGCTTTTAAGATTCTTTCTTTAGCTTTAACCTTTGGCATTTTAATTATGATGTGTCTAGGTGTGGTTCTCTTTGTGTCCATCTTTTTTTAAAAAATATATTTTATTTACTATGCCATTACAGTTGTCCCATTTCCCCCCCTTCATTCCCCTCCACCCTGCACACCCTCTCCCACCCACACTCCCCTACTTTAGTTCATGTCCATGTGTCATAAGTTCTTTAGCTTCCACATTTCCCACACTACTCTTGCCCTCTCCCTGTCTATTTTCTCCCCACCCTCCTCCTCCCATTCCCCTGTTGCTAACCTTCCATGTGACCTCCATTTCTGTGGCTCTGCTCCTGTTTTAGGTGACCGCTTAGTCTGCTTTTGTTTTAGGTGTGGATGTTAATAACTGAGTTTGCTGTCCTTTCTCTGTTCATATTTTTTATCTTCTTTTTCTTAGATAAGTCCCTTTAACATTTCATATAATAAGGGCTTGGTGATGATGAACTCCTTGAACTTGATCATATCTGAGAAGCACTTTATCTGCCCTTCCATTCTAAATGAAAGCTTTGCTGGATAGAGCAGTCTTGGATGAAAGTAGGTCCTTGCCTTTCATGACTTGGAATACTTCTTTCCAGCCCCTTCTTGCCTGTAAGGTCTCTTTTGAGAAGTCAGCTGACAGTCTGATGGGAACTCTTCTGTAGGTTACTGTCCCCTTATCTCTTGCTGCTTCTAGAATTCTCTCCTTCATTTTAATCTTGGGTAACTTAATGATGATGTGCCTTGGTGTGTTCCTCCTTGGGTCCAACTTCTTTGGGACTCTCTGAGCTTCCTGGTCTTCCTGGAAGTCTATTTTCTTTGCCAGATTGGGGAAGTTCTCCTTTATTATTTGTTCAAATAAGTTTTCCACTTGTTGCTCTTCCTCTTCCCCTTCTGGTACTCCTAT
>PVKM010012217.1:0-31996 GCA_004027735.1 Carollia perspicillata | reverse complement strand
TACAGTGAAGTGGTTATTGTTTACAATGTGCATTCCAGTCCATTCTCCTTCACTGCCAGGTTACATCACTGTCACACAAACCATTCTTGTTATATTAACAATGGCTGGACTTTTTCTAGACAGACCTCATATTAACAATAATATAGAAAGGTCAGAGAGTAAATCAATAAAGAGCACTTGATAAAATGAAGCTGAGTGACTTTTCCTCCATAATGTTTAGCTAGGGATTCAGTTGTGAGGTAGGATCCTAGCCTCTGTAGTAATTGTGTAAGTTCCTAATAAACAGTTTGATGTCTAGAGAGAAGTAACAGAAAATTAAGACTTCAACTATCTGCACCAAACTCAAATATATAGCTGCTTCCAGAAGTTCAGATTCCCAAAACTTTCTAACTCCTAGTTATGATGGAATATATGTTACTAAATTTGGGAGGAGTAGCACCATAATTATTTTCTAGGGAATAGGATGACATTACAACAAAACTTAAATTCACCAAGTTAATGTGGAGAAGAGGAAATCTTAATTTGAACTTATCTTTTACACATGTAATAGTTCTTTAAATTATATCTCATTCACTATAGTAGTTTGTGGATACTAATTTAATCACTATGCACAATGATATTTTAGTAATTAAACAATATAGCCTGATATAATAAAGCAAAATTTTGTTTTCTTTAACGTTTCCATCTATACATCTGGACAAAATATTCTAACCCTATAACCCAAGACCATTGAAAGGAGAAAAGTCAGTTTAAAGCCAAAATAAGTACTTAAATCATTCAACCATTTATCATGAGATGACACATATCACACCTCATATGGAGACAATAATTCTGGCCTATCTCAGGAAATTGTGAGGACAAGCTTAAAGAATAGAATGGCATTCTTACACAGTATGAAGCAGCTACACAGATGTATATATAACGAGGTGAGTAGGTCTAAGTGTGTAGCCTTCAATTTCCAAGTCTTCCTTTGCTCTTCAATGATTGGCCTAAAATGTAGGCTCAGACTCAGAAAATAATAGAGCAGGGTAGGGGTAGCACAATTAGATTGTAAGTAGAACCACGTTCCGAATAGGAAGCAGATGCATCCTCAGAGAAAAACAAAAAGAATGTGAACTCTGGTCAGCAGCAAATGAATCAATCTCTTTCTTCTTACAAGGGCTATGTTAAAACTGTATCTATCTTAGTTCTCAAAATACTCAATTTGAAAGGCCTGCAAGCTTAAAGTGAATACTTTTAGACAACTCTAAGGGAACCAGACTTTTTTTTCTTTAAATAAATTAAAATATTGCAAATATGATGCCTCTGGGCCTGTAGCAAGAACATTCTTTAAACTTTTTTTTCTTGAGTGCTGGTGCCAGACAGTAATACATGAACACTTGAAACTAAACACCCCCCAAAAAATCCTTATTTGGCAGTTTTCAAAAGGTACTTCACAACTGTTTATTGAGATGTAAATAAGAACACTATTTTTAAGTACATTAATTTGTTCACTCTTTTATTCATCATGTCCAGTGCAACAGTTAATGGTGGAGTTTTGTTATTTGAAAAATTGCAGCATTCTTTATCTGTCAGAAAAATAACCTCCGTTTCTAGCATGATAAAAATTTATCAATTTTTGAGAACCATGGCTATGTCTGGCTCAGTGCATGTTCTTTACAAAATTCTCTGCTTTCTCATATCTTCCCTATGAAGGAGCTATGATTATCTCCAAATTGCAGAATGAAATGAGTGAAGTAATTTACTTAAGGTGGTGCTAACCTATAAGAATTTAAACTTAGGTCTGTCTGACACCATAGTCCATTGTGAGACACCACTCTAGTATTTGTGTACTCTATTGTTTTTAAGAAAAAAAAACAAATAATATATTCAATATATTCATTTTAATGTTTTTCATAAACCTGAATTTAATGTGGAGTTAAGCATACATATTGCTTACAATTGCATACAGTAGAAATCCTTTAAGAATAGTTTCTGTACTATCGGAGAGAATGTATGCGCTCATCTTTTGTCTGCTTCTATGAGCAGTGGAGTGCTCTATACCTTTATCAGCTGAGTCAAATGCAACTAGAACATTTGAGCCTTGATGTCGCAAATGCTTCTTTTATGCAGAGCAACACTTCTCTGGAGCTGAGTCAAACTTATGGTCTGATACTTAAAAATGGGCTGGTGGGAGGATATCGACTAGATATCATTTAGCTGAGGAGGTTTTCACTACAAAAAGAACCCCATATTTCTTCAGGTAAATGTGTCTCCATTAACAAACACTTTATTATATTGCTCAGTGATTTTGATTCCTCGGGGCCACTTATTAATTATAAGGAAAATAATACCCTACCTTTTACCTGAGCAGAATTTATTTCTTGCGTGAGCAAAAATTTACTTCAACCTCAAGCGCAGAATAACATATTTAAAATATTCACCTAAGGGTAAGAATTGTTTCCCACTTTACATTCTTGCTACTTATCTACTGAACCTAAACTCTCAGATTTACATTAAGCCATATTCTGTGAAATATAAAGTGGTTTGGTAAAGTTTTTTTTATAAAACTCAGATTTCATTTAGTAAAATTACTAAATAAAGGATTATTTAGGTTCATCAGAAAGTCAATGTTCCAATCCCAGGTGTACCAACAGATCTCAATAAGTCACAGAAAATTCATCTATTTTGATTTCTTCATAATTTAAAAAAGTGGTTGGAGCATGCTCCAAGCTTAAATAACTGATATGCATTAATTTTTATTAGGATAATATAATTAAAATTCAATATATATATAAGGCCACCATATGATGCAGATGCAGGGTGGTATCTCCAATTTTTTCAAATTTGCTCCCTCCTCTTCTTCCTTTTGTGCTCATTTTTCTTAAACACCTGGGTATGTTGCCCTTTACCTACAGGCGCGGTTCTACCTCTGCTGTTCTGGAAGTACACAGCTGAATTTAAAAGTTGAATCAGACTTAATGATCCATAAGAGAAAAAAGTGAATGCTCTTTTGTGGGAAATACTGTCTCCCCAAGGTGACTTCTCTTGAAGGCTAATGTGGTGTCTGGAGGTGTCACAAACGTCTGTTGTTGACTGTAATAAGTAAGCTTAAAGCCTGTCTAAGGTAAATGTGTGTCATTGTTTTATTCTTTAAAACTTTAACTTAAAATATTAAAATAACTGGTTTCTCATTAGATCTATCTGAGATATCTAGTTAACAATGGTACAGCAGACTTGGCTTATCTGCTTAATTCAAATCAATAATAATCCAGATACAGAGTAGCCACCACTAGTTTGAATAACAGGGAAGACCCCCCCAAAAAAACTGAATTATCTTCTGGAGGGTAGGCCCCTTGTAGTATTGGCTTCCCCAGCTAATTGAGTTTTCCAGGAACCCATTGGTATCAGTGTACCAGCTGATGTTGTGAGAGACTGTATTCAGCTTCTGTGAATTTTTTTTAAGACTTTCAATGTGTTTGCCCATTTCATGATGGGTGATGTATGAGCAGACTTTCCCATACTGCACTGAGTGTTCAGCAGTTTTTGACCAAAAATGGGTATGATCCCCATGTCCTAACCTCCCTGTTCACCTAATCTTGCCCTGAGAGGATTTTTTTGTTTGGCTCCCTGGGTGTAAAATATCCTCAAAATGAAATGTTTTGCTGATGTGGAAGAGGTGAAACAACAAATGGCAGAAGCACTAATAGGTATCAAAATCAATTAGTTCAAAAACTATTTTGAGCAGTGGGAAAAGGGGTCTTGATAGGTGTACTGCAGCCAGTGGAGAGGACTTTGAAAGTGACTGTAGTTTAAACATGTAAGAATACATACACAGCCCTGGCTGGTATAGCTCAGTGGATTGAGCACAGGCTGTGAACTAAAAGGTCGACAGTTCAATTCCCAGTCAGGGCATATGCCTGGGTTGTGGGCCAGGTCCCCAGTGGGGGCCCAGTGGGGGCCACACATTGATGTTTCTCTCCTCTCTTTCTCCCTCCCTTCCTTCTCTCTAAAATTAAATAAATAAATAATCTTTAAAAAATATAATACATACACAATTTTTTACAAATAAATTTACTTTGGGGGGTCCCACTAGTATGTACAACCTGTGAGGATGATGGTTCGGGTCTCAGAGAAAGCTGAGAGATTGAGTGGTACAATGATAAAGAATAGAATAAGTTTAACACTAAAATTAGATTAACTTTACCAGCAGCAGAAAAATTATGGGAGAAAAAGGACCCTGGGCACCAATGTGAGATAGCCTCAAGGCTCTCACACTTTGGTTTCAACTCCACAAGTGAAGCCATGAGATTAAGAGTAAAGAATTGACTGAATTAAACTAGTTAATTTAGTATTTTCAAATTCATTTGAACCTAGTAGTCCTTGTCCCACTGAGTGGCAAGTCATGTGAGTGTGATTTTCGTTAGGCAGACATTGGGATATGCTGGCTTCTCATAATTCCTCTCAGTTCTCAATGATTTTACTAATTTTTAGTAGCCCTGCTCACAGTCCTCTAAATGCTTGTTGTCCTCATGTTGTCAGATGATTTTCTTTCCAAAACCTTTTTTATTTTATTGAAATACCCTTACATTTTCTCTACATCTTTACCCATCACCCACCCACACCTTTTCTCAGGTGTAAAGGAGATCCTCCTAAGAGTCACATTTGCATTTCACAAATATCTGCTGTGGTCATCTGATCCCTTGCCCTATCAATTGCCTGCATTCCTCTTGTATCTCCCATGTCCATTTCCTTGTTATCTTCTGTCTGTCCTCAAGTTCAAGTCTATATTGCAAAAGGACATAGTTCTTCCTCACATCTTTCTATCTACCACTCTATGATATGTCTTTTTTTCCCCTGTATGTCTTAGTCTGTTAGGGCTGCTGTAACAAAACACTATATACATATGTCAAAAATTTATTTCTCATGGTTCAGGATGCTGGGAATTCAAAGATGAAGGTGCATACTAATTCGACATCTGGCAAGAGCCACTTCCTGGTTCATTCATGGCCATCTTTCTTCCGATCTTTCTGTGTCCTCATCGATGGAAGAGGCAAGGGAGCTTTCTCAGAAGTCTTTTTTAAGGGCATCCATTTCATTCATAAATGAAATTCATTCATTCAGCCTTCCAAGTGAAGTTTTGGAAGGTGTTTACCTTCCAGACCTTTCAAAGGCCCCAATAATCACACTGGGGTTAGTATTTCTGCATATGAATTTAGAGTGGGGACAAACATTCAGGTCATAGCACCATCAAATACTGAAAGCAAACTGTGAGCATGACTTGCTTATTACACATATATTTCTTATTTATTTATTTATTTATTTATTTATTTATTTATTTAATTTTTGCGATCTAGCACCATTTTCCCCCACAACTCCCTCCTACTTCACTAAAGCTTCAATTTCCAAACCCATTTCTCTCAGTCTTAAAGCCCTTAGTCTTTAAGTCTCTCAGTCTCTCTTAGTCTTAGTCTCTCAGTCTTTAACCCTATGGGGCAAGGGGTTAAAGATTGGTACTACACTTTGAGAAAAATTGAGGGTCTTTTTGATATGCTCAGTATGTGCTATAAGTCAATGCAGCAACTCAGCACTGGTCCCGAGGTGACCAATGCACTGGACCAGACACATAGCGAAGTTCATTCCATTCATCCACTACTAATTAACCAAAAGTAGTTTAAAAATATGGCAGTGCTGACAATAGTACAGGAAAATGACAATCCACACTATGCTATCCAGTGGGAGATGTTGGCCCTCACTATGATACCAATAGGTTGATTAAGGAAAGATGTACACTATGATAGATTATGGATGGGGGCCATGGACTCACAGAGTATGTTACATAACTCCATCTGGAATGAGTAGGGAGGAGGCAGGCCCATGGAGGAGCTGGCCTAAGATGTCAATATTTAAGGATGATTAGGAATGAGCCAGGTGAAATGTTAAGAGAAAAGGGTGAGAGATTCAGACTATTGCTCCTCTAATATTATTGTAATTATGTGCACTTAACTGTTCAAAACTCTACATTATCTCCCTATTACTTCTAAGCAAATTATATTCCTAAAACTATCATAGAGACCACCAACAATGTGGTTTTTAACCTGCCTTTCTAGACACTCAAATATTCTGTACAACGTAAATCTCTCATCATTTTCTAGAGCAAAAGTATACTTTCTCATGGTGTTTTTGTATCTTGGTCTTTCTGCTCATGTAAGATATTACACATTTTGAAAACACAGTTACCAATTGTTGTCTCTTTAATCACCCCTGGGTGATTAAAGGTGAGCAGTTGTTTCTCTACTACAATAATTTTCCTTTAATTTTAAAGAACAAATCATATATCACCTCGTTGTATGAATATCTGTTGCCACGAACTTTTACCCTACTAGCTTATGAGCATTTCATGGTAAAGAACCACTTCTTAGCTCTTTTTGTATCACTTACAACCTAAAAAAAAAAATGTGCCTTTAAAACTAGCTTTTCAATAAACAGTGGACCACTATATAGTTTGATAAATAAATTTTCCTAAGAAATATGTTTCTGGTCATTTTGTTTGAATTAACAAAATAATTCAAAATTCTAGCTCTTGATCTGTATGATTTTATGAAATTCTTAGTTAGTTACCTCATTATTAATCTAACACAGTATTATCCTGAAAATATACTGGGAAAAGCTAGATTCACTACAAACGCCAAGGGCTTGCAATGAATCTCAGCATAATTACCTCATGTAATGTTTGCAACAGAATACAAATGTGCCAGGGTGGAAAATATTACTTATCACTCTGGAAGGCAAAGTTCCATATTACTCAAGAAAAAAACTGCTTTCTCTTGAGGGGGCCCCCAAACGTTTGAAGCAGAGTAGGAAAAGATAAAACTTGACTCGATTTATATTCCATGAGGTGTATAAAGAAATAGATCCTTAAGGCCATAGCTAAGAAAGTTATGCTAAAAGTTTTGAATAGGGAAGTAATTTTAATAATAGTCATTATTTTTAGACAGTAATTAATCTAAAGAATGTGGGGAGAAGCTTGTATTCATACTCAGTGTTGCTATTGACCTCTTATAAACTCTTTTCATAAAACCTAAGACTTTCCAAGAGCACAATTGGAATTTAATATTTTACTTTTAGATTTTATAGGATCTTCAAAAGATTTCTCTGTCATTTTATTTTTCCCTAAATGCTGATACTATGCCTAAATGTCCACCATAGGCCAGACAATGAGTTTCTCTTAAAATGCTAGATATCTAAGAGACCATAGGGAAGTTAATAACATTTCCAAGTTAGAAATGTCACAATAGACATGTGTTTCCATTCATAAAGTATGTCATGAACACACACAAACTATCTTTTGTCATCTGGTTCTGCCCCATTCCAAAATTATTCTCTGCTATTAATTAGAAGTGACTACAATTTGATTAATGTCAAACATGTGTCACATATAAACAATGTGGAAAACTGAATTCAATATTTTTCCACTTAGTGTATGCATAGTGTTCATTGAAAGAAGCCAAATATATTTTAATCCAAAAATCTAGTATTATCACACTGAGGATATTGTTGGCATAACACATTCCAGTTTATTTGAAGTATTAGTTTCACAGAAGAATGTAATTATGAAGTTTCTGAGGCTGAAAATTTAAAAATCAGGTGAACTTCCCTCTCTTGTTGTTTTCCTCCTAAAACTCATTTTGGAATCTGTTTCTTCACCTTGAGAATTCTCCTGATCTTGGTCCCTGTTTAGTTTTTTATTTAACTCTTTTGGCAAAATCTTCCCCAAATCATCAAACTCACAGTAGACAAATCTGCGTTGACTTAGCTGAAAGAAAAAAAAAAGTTTCAATTAACAAGGGAAAAATCTCTCTATTGCTTTATTTGAATTATCATTATTATTATAGAATGTGTACTAAAACATTCCTTTTACAAAGTGTTAATTAAATTCCTATGAATGCACTATGCCTTTAACCAGATTATTTCAAAAATTACATGACAAAATAGTTGTGAGTTAAAAAACAATGATTCCTTTTAGGTTTTTCTGTTCAACTTTCTAACAAAAAATGTTTTTCTTATTACACAGCCTACAGTAATAAGTGAAATATAATCCTAATTAATTTTTCCTACAGCTGTATATAAATCAATAGCTACAATATCCCAAAGGAAATGCACACAGCGCTGTCCTCCAGGTTCCTAATGAATGCAAATAGAATGACCTTTTCTGACAACTATGAATATTGTTTCACAATTTTACTATTAAAACTGCTGCTATCAGCAATTCACACAGCAAACATGGAGACTGCAATATTTGTAAATAACTATTAATTATGGTAAGAAAGGAAAGGAAAACCACTAAGCTTAAGTTAAGCAACTTTTAAGCTCAGAGTTTGGTTTTTATACTTCATTTGAATGTGAAACTTCTGTTAAATATAACCCATCTTTATTTTATTTGCTTTCTATTCTAAAAGAAAATCAATTAAGAACATTCAATTCTTTATCTCAATTGAGAGGTGCAATATTGAAAGGTTTTTGTAAATGAAGATATCTCAATCAGTACTATTGTAAAGCTCTAAACACTACATTCAAATTATTAGAAGATTATGGTTATACTCTATAAGAAATACCTGGCAGAAAAATGTGTGGAAAATCCCACCGGTGTACTTATCAAGATATAACACTATTCATGTAATGAGCATTGTGATGAATTTAGACTCTGTGGAAATAGATAATGACATAGGATGACACCTATGGGAACCTGAAAAAAAGGAAGGAATAAGTCAGTTGCATTATTGTCCATTTTCACTGAAGAATCATCTTATTCAGAAATACAATAAAATGGTGTGTCCTTATGCTAAACCCTATGCAGCTTCCCACAAAACTTCAAAATAGCCATGAGGATGTCTCATTAAATAGAAGTTAAATTCAAATTCTGTAACAAAAGTAGTTACATATGTTAAACCTAATTGTGATCATATATATATCAATGAAGGGGTTCCCCCCAAACCAGAATTATCTTCTGGAGGGTGGGTTCCTTGTAGTACAGGCGTCCACCTGTGGGTGAGTGTTCTGGAAACCCGTCTGTATCCGTGTTCCAGCTGGCATTGTTGTGAGAGGCAGCATTCCACTTCAGTGAAATTTTTTGAAGACTCTTTTAATGTGTTTGCCCATTTCATGATGGGTTGTTTACAAGTGCACCTGCCCACACTGTGCTGAGTGTTCAGCAGTTTTTGAACAAAAATGACATGATGCCCATGTCCCACCCTCCCTATTCACCAGAGCTTGCCCGAGCAACTATTTTTTGTTTCCCTCAATGAAAAAAGGCCTCAAAGGGAAATGTTTTGCTGATGTGAAAGAGGTGAGACAAAAAACAGCAGAAGCAGTAAAAGGCATCAAAATCAATAATTTCAAAAACCATTTGGAATAGTGGAAAAAGTCTAAATAGGCGTATTGCATCAAATGGAAAGTACTTTGAATGTGACTGAAGTTTAAACATGTAAGAATAAATACACAGTTTTATATAAATAAACTCAGGTGTTTTGGATCCCCCTGCATCTATACTGAAAACTCCCATAGGAGTTCATTAGAGCCAAGAATATAATTAGCCAGTAGAATCCAAATATTCATTAAAAATACAACTCCCTGAGTCACAACAAGTTTCAAAAAGGTGTTCACAACAAATGTACTCCATTTTCATAAAATTTGAAAAAAAAAACATTCTTCTATCCCCTATTCTGCCATTAATTTTTATATTTCTGTATAGGACCAGAAACAACCATCATGTGACCATTTGATATCTCAAAATGTTTCATGACATATGTTTACGTAGTCCATATTTATAGGTCCATGAATTTACTTTGTTAAGTGGCTGTAATACTATTTTAGTGCAAAATCAGCTTTCTATACTTTCAAATCTGAGAGTTGTTCGAACCCTGTTTAAATCATTTCTTGAAACAGTTGAGGAAGCATTTCTACGATGTTTGGTGATATCGGTCATAGAGAACATTTTTGACTGTATGAAACAGTCTCTACGTGATGACACTGCCTGAAGATGTCTGCACTCTCACACCTGTAATGCTCTCCTGTTGAAAACGAAGCCGTGCTCCATCTCACTCAGTATTGATCTTCAAGGCATTTCTCCCAATCCTTTTCCCAGTGTGGTCACTGAACAGTATCCGAATTCGATAGGAAGATCAGCTGCTCATCCACTTTTTGCCAAAGCAATTTGTATTATGGATTTATTTTAGCAGTCTACAGTGGCAGTTGCTGTTTTTACTATTTAAATGCTTTGATTATCTGACCTTGCTTACTTTATCTTTCTAAGTGCTATGCATGGGCTTTAACATTGATCAATAAGTGGGGATTCCTCTACAGGATTATGCTGAAATCAATCTCAATTCAGACTTTTTGTATTTCATGTTTATTACTTGATCTGTCTTAATTGCATCCTTCATTTTGGTAAATAAGTTTACATGTATACTTGATTGCAAAGGTAAGAGTCTTCTAAAACCCACACATTTTATAAAAATACCCTGTATTCTTTATGCATCATTTTATTCATTCTTATGATAACAGAAGAAAACAGATGTGATTTTAATAAAAGGAATTGATGTCATTGTTTTATTAATTCCCATTTTCAAATTCAATCTAAGTCTAAATATCTCTATCACCAGCTCTTAAATAAAATAACAGTGAAATGTTTTCCAGATATCTAGAATTTAAGATCTAAAGTTTGCTTTGGTGACCAGAAAATGCAAGTAATAAAGAACTTGAGGTATCTAAACATATAATTACACAAAGAATATTTGTAATATGCTCACCTGTGCAAATACAACATTTTTTACCTAAACAATTGATTAAAACGCTTATAGGACTAGAAAAATATCACATATGTTCAATACATGTATATTTACATTTTTATACTTAAAATTATTGGTCAAAATGATTTAGTATTTAATAGCTTTCATATCAGACTAAACTATATAGTATTATTACATTAATTTTTCTCCAGCTGCACACATGAAATTATATAAAGTATAAATGAGTAAAAACTACTCATCACAAGATAATTCATTTTAACAGTTAGCTGCATGAAGCGAGGGTAGGAAAATTAAGGTTCCTAAACATGAACAGAATGAGGAAAATATGAAGAAATTTAATTACCGAGTAGTTGTCATCATGATATTTCCAAAAACTGTTATAAGCAGTTAATTCCTTTCCACTGTTTGTGGTAGACTTGCACTTGAGAGAAATCATTTTCCAGAAAGTTTTGCATGTCTGTTGATCACAACCCTGGCCAGACATGTCCATACTTTTTTTCTCAAGTGGGTAAATGTTAAGAGAGAAGAATTAAAGTTTCATGATGCAGCAACACAAAGCTGGGAAGTGAAAATTATGTTGCAGTGGAGTCTTGAAAATATGACTGTAAAAGTTAATCAATAAAATGTCTATTCCTGTCTATTCACCGGAGGCCGCAGCTGCATAGCTTCACTCAATCGATACTACAAATTATTACGATTTCCAGGTTCCCACTGGACATTCAGAACAAATCTTTCAAGTGTAACAGGCTTATACTGAGTATATGGTGTATGTTCTCTACATTTAGTTCAAAAAGAGGAGGGGAAATATAAAACCTAAATCCTATGTGCTCTTTAAAAATTCAGCTTTATGGAACCAATAACTTTCATGTCACAATTTAATGTTAAAAACAATCTTCCTTTTGATTGCCAACTTTTTGCTATGCTTTTTTTTTTAACTGTTTCATATCTAGCTAAGAAATGACTTAACTAGATTTTATTGGTATAAGAACCTGGCTAATTCTGAATGATTTCCAAAGTAAATGAATACAAGAAATCAGTCTGTGATAATTACTTATCGCAAATATTACTTAATAAGTAATATTACTTATTACTTATGCACTTAGACATATAAGACCCAGATGTACATTTCAAATTGTATCTGATTCTTTAAAATATATATTCTTTTTTTTTTAATTTCTGGTTCAAGGTATTTTTTTCATATGTCCATATGCTTGTTTGAAGTTATTTAGTTCAGTTTGAAGTGTTGCGTTAGTTTTCTCATGTTTTGTCTTTAAAATATATATTTTTGTTATTATTTTTATGATTTAGTCCCACACATTTAAAAAATCATGTTTTGATTTTTCTTATTTTCTGTAAAATAAAAAATATATAATTCCAGAAATAATTTTCTCTTCTTTTGAAAAATAGTTCCAGAATGTTTTAAGGTCCTCCGTTCTTGTCAGAAAAACTTGTACTGTGGTTGTGTGCTCTAGAAACCACTCCAGTCTTTGGCCTTAACTTTATGCTCCATACATTTCCCTCTCCATCCCCTCATCAAAATCCAAAGACTTTCTCAAACGAAGGAAGGAATGGTTAAGGGAACCAACTATGATGCTTTCATGTCTTATGGCACCTGATATGCCTTTATTTTCTTCTGACTGGTGCACACCATGGTGTCAGTCACTACCCGATAATCAATTGATTGGTAAATTTGGTCAATTCATGTCACCTGTTGATTGAGTGGGAAAAAAATAAAAAATAAGTAAACCAACTTTTTTGTTTGCTAGGCCAAAAAAGCTTTGATTTTATTTCACATTTAAAGAATATAGTCTACTTTTTAATGTTAAGACACGTGAATCTAGCACCAGCATGCCTTGTGACAATGTATGTTGGGGCAATGTTTTAAAAGGTGAAACTGTTTCTCTGAAAAAACCATCATTGCTTTGATTACAATTGTGTAGCTGTCTCTTTAAAATTCAACAATAACATTTTCTTATAACATATCATCATCGTCATTATCACCCTCAAAATACAAGGGTGGGAAAAAGTAGGATTTACAGTTGTGAGTACATAAAACACAGTGTATTCTTGTATTATTATTTATTAATTATTATATTATTTTCCATATAAACAATTGTAAACTTACTTTTGCCCACCCATTATTTATAATTTTGTGACTTTTAAATTATTTAATTGCTAAAAACCTTTGTAAATAAATTTTTTAAGTATTGATACAATTTTAACTACTCTCTTACATGATATGTGTATACCTTGTTAGCAATTTCATATTGAGAGAATATTCTACTTAATTTAATGATCAAGGTTATTGAAATGTAAAATAAATAAATTTAGATCAGGCATGGACAACTTGAGTTTGATCTTTCATTATAATTTAAACAGATGAATCACTGGTTTATTTACTGAGAAAATTTAAGATTAAAAGCAGGTCAGTACATGCCGGTTTTCAGATCAAAAATGATATTTTTGTGGCTATAATGAATAATATGCCTTTAGAGTGATGTTTAACTGTATGAAAAATATGTTAGCATTATTTTTAATAACATTAAATCAATATCAAACACTATCATCATCTTTATTTTAGTGTTCACAACATTTTATGTATTTCTTGTTCTCTAAATACACCTTAAGCATGTTATTTTTATCATATAATTGTTTTTTTAAATATACTTCCCAACATACTTACAACATAATACTTACAACAATACTACATTACTATAGCTATTCCCAAAGAAACTTTGCCCAGTATACTTTTAATCCTTAGAACCAATTTTTACCTTTTAATAGTGGTTAAATGTGGCTTGTTTTTGCTGTTTGAATTCTGGCAGCTACCTAAAAGAACATGCAAAATATCACTCTTGATTGTATAATTATTTTTATTATCTTACCATATTAATCACTAGATTGAAACATAGAAATAAAGTCCTTATGAACAAATTTCAAAATTTTTACTTTTTTATTTTAACATTATTAGTGTTACAAACTATAAATCACAATAGAAATGTAATGTTCATCACATGTGATATTTTGAAGTCCTACTGATAGATATATCACACTATGCAGCAAATAATGTAAGTTAGGATCTGGCTTCCAAAGATCAGTTAATATCAAAAGAACATTTTAGTTTTGGATTCAGGACCATGTTCAAAGAGATGAGTGACAGGAAGGAAACGTTTAAATGTGTGTACTTTACCTAACATTATTAGCCAATTTAACCAAAGTTTGGTAAGTAAAGCGTAGCTCTTAACAAATGGGGGTGGGGGCAGAGAATGAAGGAGATTGATTCATTTGTGTTATGCTACTTTTCATAATTATTAAAAAAACTGAGTAAGAAAAGAAAAATCAGAGAGAATAGAATACTTAATTATCAGAGTACTCAAAAATGAAACTATCTTATGTTTATTTGAAAAATAAATGATAAAATTTGAAAACATCATATAGGTCTAACAATTACATAAAAATTTAGAAGATGAAAACAAATTAAATACAAAATGCTCCATTAAGAACAATTCCAAGGAATGTTTCAAAACAGCATAGATCTTTATTACTTTTCCTCATAGTACTTTGCATGTCTTAATGGTCTGACCAAAAATTGTACTCTAAATGTCTCTCAATTTAATGGTGTCTTGCTTAGAGCTGCTACTTGAACAAAAAAGAAAGGCAACAAGAGCCATATGTAACCTTTGGACTCCAAAAGGAGAAAGAGGAGAAGACCATTGGCAGATAGGTGCTGCGGAAACACAGTGTATTCTTTCTCTTGCTCTCACCTTGAACCTTTCTCAATAGCTAACAGGAAAGTCGACTGCCACATCATTATTTAGAATCTGGAATACGACAGATACAATTTTCAACATGTGCCATTTCAGTTAGTAAATGCGCAAATCTAAAATTTATCTATCTTAGAACCAACAATTTATTGAACAAGCTAGCACATTTACACATAACCTTTTGAAAGACACGGAGAGTTAAATATTTAGCAACTAAAGTCAAAAGGACTGACTTGATTTCAGTATGTAAAGTAAAACTTTCTGAAATGCTAAAAAACAACTCACTTGTAATCATTTTTTTCTTCTTCAGAAGCAATAATCCTTTCTGTCACTGTCTTCAGCTCTGCCTGGGGTTTTCTACTGTTCTGTTCTTGGCGAACTGTTTCTGCTATTTGCTCAGTTAGCTGCTCTTGAGTAGCTTTCAAGCTGGATTCCATTAGAAGAAGTTTTTCATCTTGACTGGCAAGTTCTTGGGCTGAAAGATAAAATAAGAACATTGCCTTTAAAAAAACAAGAGCATGTATTTTCCTTTTGTTTTTGGTTCCAATTGTATGCAATGTAACTTTGAGGAAGACTTAAACAGATACTTCTTGTCAAAATAGAAGCTCCTGCATTCAGTCTTCAGGTCCCTTTATTTAAAGCACAAGTAAACAAAGGTATGTGTGAGGGAATACAAGATGCATGCCCTTAATCTCAGGTTTATAAAACATTTCATTTCAATAATTAGATGTCTTAATCAGACCACATTCACTGAGTTTGTGAGATTTCTGCTTGCACATTTATAAAAAATAATGTTAATATGCAGTATTCTGTTCTTTCTTTAGGATATATGTATCTCAGATACATGTGTATGTGTTTATGTGTTTATATAAACATACATAGTCACATAGACAAAGACTGATGCATTATAAATTATGTCACAATGATGGCTTGACACTGATTTATTTTCATGTGCAATATTTATGAAATTTAAACACTTTTTCAAGGTCATCCAATAGATGGCACTCTTTCATTAGACCAAAGAAGACCTAGGCCGTATGCTTCAAGTTCTCAAAAAATAAGTGATTTAAGACAAAGACATTTTTCCTTTGTTCTTTGTGGACTGTATTCCTAGAGATATATATCTATACATTTTGTTCAAGTATTTCACTTTATAAAAGTGTTGATCAGTTTTTTTAATCTATTGCTTCAAATACATACCATAAAATATATACGTTATTAGGATTTTTATTTTATTTTTAATCATATGTTTGGTTATATATTTATACACATTATATTATATAGTGCATTTCTTCAAGGTAACTTGAAATCTAACTGGATATATAATCCAGTTTATTAAAGATTATGATTTTTATGGAAATTAGTATTTTTAATATTGTACTCTGAAATGAAGCAAAAATAATTTTAGAGTCCTCAAACCAATGTAAATAGAAATAATTATATTTTTTATAAAAAGAGAAACTTCCCTGTTAATGATTCCTATTTTATGTCCAAAAAATGGTGTTTATATTAAGTTTCAATAAAGTTAGAGACCAAGTTATTACATACAATCTTATGTCACAGGTATCTTTTACTGGCAAAGTCATAAAAAAGATACTCTTATGTAAATATTCGGCATCTATCACTCATCTGTGAAGCTGAATGATATAACCCTTAAAGTTAAATCTAAAAAAATCTGAGTCTCAGTTTCTCACTTATAGATGTCAAGCCACTGAGTGGCTATATTTTAATAAATATGTGTATGTATGCTTGCAGTGTTTTCTCAAAAGTGTTCAAAATGACCAGTTTTGCCCCAAAAGAAATTATAGCATCTACTGTTTTTATAGCTTAAACCTGCTATATATTAACAGTTTAAATCTGTGCCTCAGGAAATCATAGAGCTAATGCAAACAGCTAAATATTTAACAAGGAAGAATGCATCACCCAGAGCTCATCTTTATTAAATTCCAAATACATAGAAATCTCTCTGAACAAATGAGTTAGATGTTTAATAATCTCAACACATGTTAAAGTATGGGGGAAATCCAATAAAGAATTTCTTTTAAAATTAAAAGAAAAAATTCTTCAAGCTCAAAAAATATGTAAAGTCACTACAGCCATCCCTGCTATTGGACAATAAGAAAATTCAATCAAATGAAAACATCTTTATAGTGTTACATTTTCAGTATTGTTAATACAGTTGTATGAGTAGCTTAAATGCAGTATTTCATTTTACATGCTCCTTTTGCCTTTCACAGTACAGATATCTTATGAAAAGAATAAAACTATGCCGAAACTTTTAAAATGAGTTTTGAGGAGAGTTTTTAGACATTGAAATTGAGAAGTTAGTGGTCTTTAAGACAAAAAAAAAGAGGACTTTAAACAATCAGGCCACGTATAAACAATTATGGACACAGAATATCTCAGGAAATCTCTTTTCTTTCTTTCTTTCTTTCTTCCTTTTTAGAAGACTCTACTTGCACCAGTAGACTGACTTCAAGACTAATCAACTTGTGGCGTCCACACGGAAAAGACCTTTTATCAGCTTGGTAGGATGTGGATTTTCTATGAAGTTCGCCATTTCACAATGACGAAGAGATTTATGCCTCACAGTTCTCCTAGGAGTCTACTCTAATTCATTATGTGCTGGTTAAAAAGGGGTAAATTATTTCGAGTTTACCTATGCCTTGGACTTGAGCCTGAGTTGATCCCAAGCCAGAGGCGCTCACAGCTGCATGCTTTATTTACAATCCCTTTGTCAGACTTACAACTGCCCCAGGCTATAACATAGTGTACCTAATGTTCAAACTGGCAGGTAATCTTATGTCAAACATACTTCTTTGATTTAAAGTGATCAATAGATTCTTGTAAAGAGGTAATTTCTCTGATGTTTCCACCTTGCCTTTTTTACAGGTGATTCACACAAAAGCCTGCTTATATGATGTACAAACAATAAACAGAAAGCTATAATCATGTTTTTTCAGATGTTTCCGGTGCACAACGATTTGGGATCGATACACTGTGTAATACAATTATCTGCAATGATCTGGTTGTATTGAAAAAGAATTTGCAGGAGACCTCTAGGGGTTTTCATCCAGAAACATGTATCTAGCAACACTGAAGAGTGGGAGTAAAAATTAAGGGGTTGACAAAGGCTGTTTATGGACCCAGTGACTCCATTAATATTTTATTTCATAAAAGTATTAATATCCCACGAAATTGAGTCAAACAATAGCTCAAAGGTAATAATAATGATGATAATACTCATGGCTCATAGTATTTATTTATAGGGGAAAGAAAACCTGAACAAAATGTGAACTTTACAGAAATTTAATGTCATGTGAATAACATGTAGCACAGATTATAAGCAATATTGATTATTTATTTATTCTATGAACTAAATTCTCTTATTTCTATTATAGGTAAGTTATATAAATACTAGTGTCTGTGAAATACTTTGATGTGTCTTCAACTACTTCTCTGTCAGCTGGAAAGATAAAAATCTAGAGTGATTATCCATTCAGACTGTTTAAGACCAAGACCACTACACAATAAGCCCCTTATTTCAGGCTCTTTCCCCCCCCAAATGAAGATTTGCAACATCAGAGAAAGAGCTAAGACATACAGTCTGTATCGAAATGGCATAGCACGTTTTCTGCAAAGCTTTGTATGCATAGAAACAACTCAGTTTTGTTTTTACAGTTCTCCAAAGATGCTGACTCTTCACAGCATCTCCCTCGAGGCATGAAAAGATCCACAGTTCCTATTTTGAGCCTCTAATCATAATTCTGTCATGTGAAATTCTCTTTTGTCAGGCTCGACCTGATTCCCATTCTGGTGAAGTACACAATCTGGGGTGAGCTGGTCGCTGGCAAGAGTGCGCTCTACGCAGGCTCTGCAGGTGCCCCTCTGGCTGCTGCAGAGCCTCTCTGAGGAGGAGGATTGCTCTTTCCTACGCTGCCCTCCCTGTACATTCCGGACACTTGCTCTCTGTCTCTTGACCTCACTGTCAAGACGCCTCACCTTACCCACTTCGGCTTTGACAGCTTTGTGTGCCTGCAGGAGACCAGCTTCTAACTTCCTTAGAAAGCCCCGTTTTTTGTGTATACCCTATGAAGACAAAGAGCATTCCAATAGTGCCTTTTATGATGTACTTTTATATTGCGTCCTGCTATTTTGAGCTATAGGATGCTGGAGATTATACAACCCCTCATTAGCAGCTGGGTCAAGTATCCACATCTTTTCTGGGATCAAAACCTTAAAGGGACTTTCTTGAAAAATAAAAAGTCAGTTGGAAGAAAGATTCCCCATCAGCCTAAATGCAGTTTAATCACTACATGAAATTTCAAAAGCTAAAGAAAATATTTCCCGTAATTACTAGAAAATTAAAAAGGTGAATAGTGGGCTCAGAATGAATTATTTCTCTTTAAAATACCAAGAGGAATTTAATGAATACAAAAAGTGTATTTAATCTCTCTGAGTTACCACCTGTAGAACTCTTTCATTTAGGTCCAAAGCAAACTACACTAGTGTGCCATCCAGGGAAATCCCTTCACGGTAAAGGTAATAATGACATCTTCCTGATGACTTCTCCACACTACTTCAACTAATTAGCTTTGTAAGAATACAATGTTTGTTACTTTCATGATCAATTTTATTTTTCTAACACACGTCTCAGCTTTAAATTTGAGTGAGGAAAAACATTAAATATAATCGGAGACTACAATAATAAATGAATGTGCTTCTCTGAAAGAAAATTCACTAAGTGTCCCTGGTGCTGTTTTTGTATCTATCAATATGGTATTCCTGGCTCCTTTTTTTTTTTCTTTTCTTTTTTTTTTTTTTTTTTTTTTTTTTTTTTTTTTTTTTTTTTTTTTTTTTGGCTCTCTGCCACACCTTGACTCTCTATCATGCTCCATCATGCTTCTTTTAATCTGAATATTTAGTGTTCTTTCATGTCTTAATTACAGCAAATTGCAGCACAGTTGGCACCATTTCTTGAAATTAATCCCAGAGTACTTTGTTTCTGTCAAGCAGTCAAAGCCTTGGAGAATAATAGTAAATGTTATTGCAGATCTAAATTTAAATGACTGTCTATGTATTTAACTTAAGCCTTTAATTATTCCTGCCGAATTGAACTGTTTTTGGTTCAAATGTTAAACATTATTCATTGAGAATGCAAAATTACTTTAGACAGCTTAAAACCTGCAGATATGTTTGGCTGTAATTTAACAAAACAATTATTTATATTAATGTATTTTCTCAGGTATAAAAAACTTAGCGAATGCCATGTAGTATCTTCTTATGGGTATGTATTTTAGTATCTCACTACTTTCATCATTAGTAATAAAAAGTGTGCATTTAGTGTGCATTCAATTCTAAGTGGCTTTTCTCTAATGAACTGTTAAATCGAAAACCAAACTCAAGAATGTCTTGGTATCACTATTGCTAATAGTCTTTTAGTAATTCAAGATAATGAAGTACTAAAAAATTCTTAAAAACATGAATTACATTGTTTTGTTTTTTGTGGAAGACTTAAATTTTTTAGAACTCTGAATGGTCAATTCTTTCATTTCCTAATTCTAAGCAGACTCTATTAATACCCAGGTTTTTAAAAGAAAAGCAGTACTTTATAAAATCATCTAAGTTTAAAAAGCTCAAAATAGTAGAATTCACTATTCATGTTTTATGAATACATATTTAAATAATCAGAAATTGGAAAATTCTGGGTTGTAACAAATACAAACTTGATCAAATTTCAAATATTTAGTTTTATTTTTTTTTAAAAACTACTTTTAATTAATAATACAAATCGCAAACCTTGTAAAGTGAATATACTTTTTAGTTTCCCAGGCAGCAGGTTCCACACTGTGCCTCACAGTGGTCTACTCTGAACTTCCACCAGGATCTGCATTCCATGGGCATAGGGATTTTGCCTGTTTCTGCATTTCTGTGTCACCAGCCTCTAGCACAGTGGCCAATACTTAATTCTCTATACAATAAGCACTTCTTGAATTGAATGGGAGAGATGGTGTTAATTTCACCTGTCAGACATATGTCATTTTCCTCACCAGGAAGAATGTGTCCTTTGCTTTGCCACTAAAGGACGAAGTAAATATGGAAGGATTTACATGTACAGTTTTGACAGATTTATCTCCAAACATCACCAGTTGTAAGTTAATAAATAACACAATTTTCTTTAGTTTTAATCTCTATCTAAATGAAATTTGATGGCATTTCTATTACCAATGCTTAAGGTATATATTGAATTTAAGGACAAATAAAAAGAGAAAGATAGTTTCACAAAATTTATGGTAAAATAGGTATTTCTCAATAATTCAGAGAATAAATGAACAAAGTAATGTATTTCGAGTACCCTATCCTTTTCAATAGAGATGTGATTTTTGAACAGATATCTGTTTCCACATTTCTACAATCTCAAGGGTGTAGCAGATCTTTCTAACTACAAAGTTTCCTGGCAGCTGTAAAGTTGCTTTCAAGCTGTGTTATCTGCTGTTCTAGCTGAGCAAGTCTCATTTTGTGTTTCTGTTAGGCAGCTATTACATCCAAATGCAATGTCTGCAAGGTCTTTTCTAGCTTTTCTATTGCCAAAACAACTCTCCCCCCGCCCCCGTGTATTGGTCAAGTGTATTAGCTGTTTCAGCTTTTTCTTCATCTGTGATCAACTCACAATCTTCAACTTACAATGATATTTGCATTGCATTTAAGATCATGGCTATAATGAGCAATTAATGTGCATGATACCAGATCTGTTCTGTTCATTGTATTCTCTAAACATTATTATAGACCTGCTTAGAAAAAAATAAATAAGCATGCCTGTCTCTTGAATAGTACAACTAATGTAATGTAGTAACTGAGGCAAATCAAAGTGAAACCAATTATCCCAGCCCAGAACAGTGTCACATATGCTGTTTAGACATCTTAGGGGATTGAGGAGCTATCATATGTTTTCAACAAGTTTAAAAGCAGGACTTTGACACACTTGTTTTATATAATTGAGATATTTATCCTAAGAATTTTTCCAATATGCTTAGTCAATTTGATTTCATATTTTCACAATTAATTATCAGATACTTACCTAAGTTGAAACTTTCATTGTATTTGCAAAAGCATTTCATATTAATTACCTTATTTCCTCCCTATTTTAAACTTCTGAAGTATTATCACTCCATATAAAGGAACCAAATTCCAAATATTTGCCCTTTCTAATATACCATGCTATTATTTTTCTTGAATTTGGGTTTTACTGATACATGTTAATGGGTCAATAAACTGTTTTTTAATGAAAATGTGATGATAATAATGATGATAATGGTGTTCTCAATATAAGTCATAATCAGTATACTGCATCTAAATGAAGTCATCTGTAAAATTTTGGCATTGTGATTTGAACTCTTTGCCATCTCCTCATTTTCTGTGATAATTATAATCCTTGATTAGCTGTGGAAAATAAATCTCTCATTCTTTTTGTCAATGAAGCTAGATATTCCCATTTGCATTGAGAGAAGGCAATGTGCATAGTAGAGGATTTCTTCAGAACCAGAAATGCAATTATCAAAAACCAGATAACACTGGTAGCTATAAATGTTTAGTTTGACCATATTGGGATTGGCTTGTTGGACAGGAGATAAGGAGAGATGGCAATGTCCTTAATAATGTAGAGCAATTCAAAAAGATCTGAAGAATTGGGAGTACCACACAGTAAGCAGTCAGCCTAATAATGTATTCTAGGGTAGAATTAAGAAAACCAGATCTAGGCAGTTAGCGCAGATTGTAATATGAAATCATGGGATGCTAGATGGACTCAAACACACTGAAAGTTATAAGTTAAAATAGATACTAGACTGTAGGTAGTGAGTACCAAACATTGCAATGTGCAGAGTAAAGTGGTAGTTCCTCTAAACCTTATTTTACAAAGAGCCTCAGCTAGAACCTGCTACTACTGTGTCACAAAATCAGAAAATTATTATTTTGGCCAGTACAATTACCATGAGCTCAGGTGAATATTATCAATTGTTGTGATTCAAAAATTTTCCTTCTGTAACCATTATTCTACAAAATTATTAGCCTAGTACTTTACTGAGGCCAGAGACAATGTTATTTGTTTTTTTTTTTAATTTTTAAAATTTATTTATCTTTAAAGGGGAAGGGAAGGAAAGAGGGAGAGAAATATCAATGTGTGGTTGCCTCTTGTGTGTCCCCTGCTGGGAACTGGCCTGCAACCCAGGCATGTGCCCTGACTGGGAATCAAACTGCGACCATTTGGTTCACAGGCCCACGCTCAATTCACTGAGCCACACCAGCCAGGGCTGTTATTTGGTTTTTATTCAGTGTCTTTTACTCTGCACTGGCATGTAGTAGATACGCACAAATGCGTTTTGGATGGAACTGAAACCTTCTACAGAAATACTGATAGTGACAACAGCATGCTACATACACACCAATTTCCTATAGAGGCATACTTTGGAGATATTACCACTTAGGTTTCAAACCATAACAATAAAAGTGAATATCACACTAAAGCAAGTCACACCAATTTTTTGTTGTCCAGTGCATATTGTATTGTATGGTGTATATTTATATAATACAACAGTCTATAAAGTGTGCAATAGCATTCTGTCTAGAAAAATGTATGTATCTGAAATAAAGAATAATTTAGGTTGATGTGTTTCTCCATACCATGCCCTTCTCTTTTCTTGGAGAATGAATAAAAATTTTACTCTCCATACATTCTTCTTTTTGTGAAGTATTTCACATCCTGTGTCACCAACCACCCTAACATTTTGGTGGCCCATATGGGGATATTCTCTATTACTCCTCCTCTTGAAGCCTCCTGAGCTTGTGATGAGGGGACCAGTGGGCATCAGAAGCTTGACCCAGGCTGACCCCCTAACCCTGTCTCTGTGAGGTTTGGATAATGAATTTTGAACCTTCTTCATCTCTCTGGACCCCGTGGACAGCCTTCTCCTCACCTACCTTCAGGGCCAGCAATTGTGTCCAGGCTCTGGAAGATCTCCTCCACAAATGTCCTCTGGCCACAGCTCTTGTTTTTATGGCCATCCGATTCTACACTCTTCACCTTAATGACTGATACCCAAACCCACAGGTAGGGACAGCTCTATATCCCTAGCCCACGTAAAGTAGTTACAGAAAAAAAGACCTTGTCCTACTCCCCAAAACAAAAACTGGGCCAGACTATGAAGAATAAATCCTTTTTAGAACCAGAGTGGAGAATGAAAAGATAAAGTCAGTGCCATTTACTACCGTGGCACCATTTGCCAAGCAGGCTTATGACCTTGTTAAACATGACTGCCATTTTACTCTTCTAAGCATATATCCCCAGGACTGGAAATTACTGAAAAACAAGAACAGAACATGAACAACCGCCCCCTACAACAACAGGCAGAAGATAACATTGAAACAAACTTCAGCCTCATGTTACAATACTCCAACAGCCCAGAAGCCACACAGCAGCAAGCCTCCCAGCCTTTTCTAATGCAGTAAAACCTCAAAGCACCTACTTCTCTGTCCTGGTATATCTCTCCACATCATGCCCTTCTCCTTTCTCAGAAAGTGAATAAAAACTTCAATCTCTAAACAAATAAAAGACAATTTATTGCTAAAAAAGCTAACCATCATCTGAGCATTGAGTGAGTCATCATTTCTTGCTGGTGGAGAGTCCTGCCTCAATAGTGATGGCTACTGACTGATCAGAGTGATGGTTGCTGAAGGCTGGGGTGGCTGTGGTGATTTCTTAAAGTAATACAATGAAGTTTATATCATTGATCAACTCCTTTTTGTTAAATGTATAGGGGACACATTGGTTAATAAGATCATATCTGTTTCAAGCTTATATTGCACTGTGTTTCACCACCCAAAGTCAAATCATCTTCCATCACCATATATAGATTTTGGCTCTCTTTCCGTTTACTACCCTCCCCATCCCCTTCCCTCTGGTAACCACCATAATGTTCTCTGTGTGTATGAGTTTCAGCTTTTTGTCCCACATATAAATGAAATTGTATGGTTTTAGCTTTTTCTGAAAGACTTTTATTTCACTCAGCATAATATTCTCACTGTCCATGAATGTTGTAGAAAATGTCAGCATTTCATCTTTTCTTGTGGCTGAGTAGTATTCCATAGTATGTGTATATATAATACATTTTCTTTATGAAATCATCTATCAAAGGACACTTGGGTTGATTCCATGTCTCAGCCATCATGCATAATGCTGCAATGAACACAGGAGTGCATATATCTTTGTGAATAAATGTTTTCAAAATTTTCAGGTAGATACTGAGAAGAGGTATTACTGAGTCATACAGCAGCTCTATTAATATTTTGAAGAACTGCCATACTGGTTTCTATAGTAGCTGTACCAGTTTACATTCCCAACCACAGTGAGTGAGGGTTCCTTTTATTCCACAACCTCTCTGATACTTCTTATTACCTGTCTTGCTGATAATAACCATTCTAAGATATATGAGGAGGTGTTTCAGTGGAGTTTTGATTTGCATTTCCTTAATAGCTAGTGAAGTTGAGCATTATTTTCATAAGTATTTTGGCCATTTGCATGTCTTCTTGGGAGAAGTATCTGTTCAGGTCTTCTGCTAATTTTTTTTTAATTGGATTGATTGTTTGTTGCTGAGTTGTATGAGTTCTTGATATATTTTGGATATTAACCTCTTGTCAGAACTATTCTTTGCAAATATCTTCTCCCATTCAGTTGGTTGCCTTTTTGTTTTGTTGGTGGTTACTTTTGCTGTGCCGAAACTTTTAGTTTGACATAGTCCCATTCATTTATTTTTGCCTTTATATCCCTTGCCTTTGGGGTCAAATTCATAAAATCTTCTATAAGGCCAAAGTTCATACATTTTCATACCGTTCAGTAAACAGTGCCTGTTTTCTTACATGCATTTTATTGTTTCATATTTTGTATTTAGATCTTTGTTTCATTTTGAAATAATTATTGTGCATGGGGACAAACTATAATATAGTTTCATTCTTTTATAAAAAATAGAACAAAAGATAGATTCTTTTTTTCATGAACACTTTAACTGTAGCATGTGATACTGATAGCATTTAACCCAGAGAATGTTTTTCAAAATTAGAGTTAGTCCTCTCAAACCCTGTTGCTGCTTTATCAATTGTTTATGTAATATTCTAAATCTTTTGCTGTCATTGAAGCAATTTTTCCAGTATCTTCACCAGAGATGGTTCCATCTACAGAAATCACTTTCTTTGCTTATCCATAAGAAGCAACTCCTTGTCACTTAAAGTTTCATCATGATACTTTGGCAACTAAGTCTAATCTTCAGGTTCTACTACAGTTCAAGTTCTTTTGTTATTTCCACCTCATCAGAGGTTACTTTCTTCATGAGGAAGTCTTGAATCCTGCAAAGTCATCCATGAGGGCTGGAAACAACCTCCAAATTCCTATTAATGTTGCTGTTTTGACCTCTTCGAATGACTTATAAACGCTCTAATGGCATCTAAAATGGTGAATCTTTTCCAGGTGGTTTTCAATTGATTCTACCCAAATCCATCAGAGGGATCACTATTATAGTAGCTAAAGCCTTATGAAATGTATTTCTTAAATAATAAGACTTGAAGGTAGAAACTACTCTTTGACCAGGGGCTACTGAATAGATATTGTATTAGCAGGCATGAAAACAACATTAATCTCGTTGTGCAACTCCATCAGAACTCTTGTGTGACCAGGTACATTGCCACTGATTAAGTGTTCTGTGATTTTCCAAATGGTAAGTAGCATTGGCTTTAACTTAAAGTCATCAACTGCTTTAAACCCTAACAAGAGAGTCAGCCTGTTCTTTGGAGGTTTGGAGCCAGGCATCAACTCTTCCTCTCTAGCTATGAAAGTCATAGAGATGACATCTTCTTCAGGTGCAAAGTTATTTCACTAAATTTGAAAATCTGATAACTTGCTGCAGCTTCTACATCAGCGCAGGCCGCTTTACCTTACACTTTCATGTTATAGAGAAGACTTCTTTCCTTAAAACTCTGCTAGCTTTAGACTTTTCTTCAGAAGAAACCTCTGCTAGCTTCAGACTTTTATTCTGCAGCCTCCTCATTTCCCTCTGCCTTCATATAACTGAAGAGTTAGGGTCTTGCTCATGATTAGGCTTTGGCTTAAGGGAACATCATGGTTGGTTATTCTATCCAGATGACTAAAACATTTTCTATATCAGGATTAAGGTTGTTTCACTTTCTTATTGCCCATGTGCTCACTAGAATAGCCTTTAAAAAATGGTAATATAGTTTTTTTTTTGCTTTTTATTGAATTAATTGGGGTGACAGTGGTTAACAGAATTATAGTTTTCTGGTGCACAATTCTATGACAGGTCATCTGTACACTGTATTGTGTCTTCAACACCCCAAATCAAGTCACCATCCATCATCATTAATTGCCTCAAAGAACTTCTCTCTTGCTTTCATTATTTGGCTGTTTGGCACAAGAGGATTAGCTTCAAAATTTCCTTTCCTCTTCAAAGGAAGAGGTGTCACATACCTCTTCCCAGAACCAAACTAGAAATTAAACTACAGAGGGGAGCAGTCACCTGAAATAAACTGAAGATCACCTGAAAAAAGACGTTTAACCACCTTGAGACCAGTAGGAAGAGAGAGGTCAGGTAAGAAACTTGCCCTGTTCACACAGATGACTGGGAGGTACGACGGCAAGGTTGTGAGAGCTTCCCGTTGAGAGGAGAAAAACCAGGTCACAAATGGGGCTCCCACACACAGAGTGCCAGTGCCAGGATCATCTCATCATGTTTCATCTAGCGGTGAAGGGGAGCTGGGTTTCTCTCTGCTAAAGAAAAATGAAACCTGCTACAGACAAAGCCACTATTTTTTTCCCTTCATCTTTTAAAGGGGCTGAAACACAAGTTTTGTGTTCACAACCACTCACCTTGGGCCCTAGCAAAGGAAAAGAAGCATTGTCTGCAGTTATGTGAAGAGAGTCTAGAGTGGGAGACACTGGAGAGAGAAGTTGGGGAGTGGTTGAGAGACTTTTGCTACGGGGAAATACCTGGATTCTGCAGCAGCCATATTTCCTGAGAAGAGCAATCTCCTCCCTGAGGGAAAGCAACTACCTTACCCTATGGAATACCACCCACCCTGTTCCTCTTCTAGAAGACTGCTTGCTCTACCCTACATCTTTTTTATATTTCTGTGGTTTAGTTTGTTAGGTTTTGTCATTTTTTGTTGTGCATGTTTTTCTTCTTTATTCTTTCTTTTCTCTCATCCTGCATCTTAAGTCCTGCTGAGTAGATAGCTACATACCAAACTCAAGGAATGTCAGACACTGGCTGTAGGATGTAACCATACCATCTACTGTATTTAAAAACAGACTGGCATTTACCTTTTATGGGACAGCAATAGAAACACCCTCGCAGTTTCCAGTGAACTCAAAACCTGGACTGTGGACACCCTATACTCTAGCCTAATAAGAGCCCCCACATTGCTGAGTAGAAGAAAATAATCCTGAAAGACTTAGACTAGTGGCATGGGGGTGGGAGAACACATCTACCATCTTCTCTGAAGTCTGAAAGGCACCTGCTACAGGAGATCTGGTAGTCCTACCTTCCTGGTCCTACCAGAAGCCCTCTCAGAAACAGTCAGGTCTATAACTAGTCTATGGCTGACAGCATACTGGCAGGTGGAGACAGACAGAGGCATATCCAGCAGTGACTTGGGTTCTTTATTGACACTACTGGACCCAGTGCTGATAAAACTCAGATTTACTCAACAGCTTGACCCATCCTAGGGGAATCAAACCCAAAAGAAGGAGCCAAAAACTGTGAATCACTTGTAGCTTTGAGCAGGCTACCAGGGGACAGACGAGAAGACCTGACACTGTTGTACACCAGCTTCAGACACATCAGAGGTGTATGCAAAGGGAGAACCAAGAAGTCAAGCTCTAAAATCTGCTGAGATGAAACTCACTCTATACTTTTAATTATTATCATTATATATTTTTTCATAGCCTTGTCATTTTTGTTTTTCTTCTATTTCTGGTGGTTTTTTTATACCCTTATTTTACTCTTATCTTTAACTACCCTATGGTTCTCATCTACTTTTCTTATTTTGTTAGTCTTTCTCTTCCTTTATTCCTGTTTCTCACTATCCTCTTTCAAGTCATTAGTCATGTTAGTTCTGGTCCCTTTTCTCCTCTCATGATCACTTTTATTTCCTTTGTTCTTCT
Source organism: Carollia perspicillata (assembly GCA_004027735.1). Taxonomy (NCBI): domain Eukaryota; kingdom Metazoa; phylum Chordata; class Mammalia; order Chiroptera; family Phyllostomidae; genus Carollia; species Carollia perspicillata. The sequence goes on along the minus strand of PVKM010012217.1, from coordinate 3,221 downwards.
CTTATTCTATTTATTTTTTTCTCCAATTTCTATGGTATTCCATATCTCTTCCCATTTTTATTGTTATTTGTTCTTTTGTTATTGATATTGCTGCTGTAGTTTGGGAAGTTGTGTTCTCTGTGTTGTCTTACATTGTTCTGTTATCACTTGCACAGCAGCATACAAGATGAAGTAGAGATAGAGCCTCACACACATACAGTTGAATGGGAGATAAAAACCAATGAAGAGGCAAAAAAATCAAGGCTGAAATATAAGAGGAGAGTCCACATAACCAACCAAAAAGAGGATTCTTAGAGCATCCAAATTAGGTAACCAAGGAGACTGCCCCACTTTGTAACAGGACTCCTACCAGACAAGGCTACCCCACAAGATAGGGAGTCAAAACAGATATATCTAATGTATAGAAACAAAAAACAAAGCTAAATGGGGGAAAAAAAGAAAATACTTCAACAAAAGACAAGGAGTAAACCCCAGAAAAAAGCTAAACGAAATTGAGGCAAACAAATTATCAGACACAGAGTTCAAAGTAATAGTTATAAGGATACATCATGAACTTAAAGAGAAATGTATCAGCATGAAAAATGACATAGAAGCTATGAATGGAAACAAGACAAAAATGAAGATTACAATATTTAAAATGAAGAATAACTAGAAAGAATTAAAAGCAGATGGGATTAAGCAGATGATTGAATCAGCAATTAGGAAAAGAAGGTAGACACACAGAGCAACAAAATGAAAAAAAAAAGACTTAAAAAGAATGAGGATAGTCCCAGACAGTTTTAGGAAAACATGAAATACAACAATGCTTGCATCATAGGGACACCAAATGCACAACAAAGGGAGCAAGGAATAGAAAACACATTTGAACGAAAAATGACAGAAAACATCACAAACTTGGTGAGAGAAAATGTAATACAAGTTCAGGAAGCACAGAGGAGCCCAACCAAGATGAACCCAAACAGGCCTGCAGCAAGACACATCAAGGTTAAAATGGCAGTTTAAAGACAAAGAGAGAATGTTAAAGGCAATAAGAGAAAACAGTATCTACAAGTGAGCTCTGATAAGGCTGACAACTGATTTCTCAACAGAAATACTACAGACCAGAAGGAACTGGCATGAAATATTCCATGTAATGAAAAGGAAGGACATGCAACCAAAACTACTCTAACCAACAAGACTCACATTTAAAACATAATGTGAAATAAAGAGCTTCCCAGACCAAAAAAAAAAAAGTCTGAAGGAGCACATTTCTACCAAACAAGTATTGCAAGAGATGCTAACAGGACTGCTTTAGAAGAAAAAGAAATAGAGAGAGTAAGGAAAAGAGATACAAAGAGGAAAAATGGCAGTGAATAAGTACTTATCATTAATAACCTTAAATGTAAATGAATTTAATCTCTAATCAAAAGACAGTGTGGCTGAATGGATAAGAAAACATGACCATATACACCATATTTTTCCACATATAATGCATACTTTTTGCCCAAATATTTTAGGGAAAAGTAAGGATGTACATTATACATGGGTATAATTATTACATATCTTGGGTTATAATAATGTGTGTAATAATCCCATATGTAATGTGCACAAAAACATAAGTGCTATTATACACAGAAAACTATGATATGCTGTCCACAAGAGACCCACCTCAAAACAAAAGATTTACACAGGCTGAAAATGAAAGGATGAAAAAAAAATTCCATGCAAAGGAGATGACAAAAAGCTTGGGTAGCAATACTTTACATCTGTCTGACAAAATGGTTTAACAAACAAAGATAGTCACTATATAATACTTAAGGGTTTAGCCCAACAAGAGAATATAACCCTTGTAAACATATATGAGCCCAATATAGTAGCACCTAAATATATAAACAAAAAGTTGGAGGACTTTGAGAAAGAGATCAACAGCAATACTTTCATCATAGGGAATTTTAACATCCTACTGTCAATAATGGACAGATCTTCTAAACAAAATATCAATAAGGATATAGCAACATTAAATGATACACTAGATCAAATGGATATAATTGATATCTTTGGAACATTTCACCTCAATTAAGCAAAATATACATTCTTCTCAAATACATATGGATCATTCTCAAAGATAGACTACATAGTAGAAAACAAAAAAAGCCTTAGTAAATTCAAGAAAATTGAAATCATGTCAATCATTTTCTTGGATTACAATGGTCTGAAACTACAAATCAACCTCAAGAAAAAAATCCCTAAGCATTAAAATACATAGAGGCTAAATATTATGTTATTAAATAATAAACTGGTTAACAATGAGATTAAGAAAGAAAAAAAAAACATCGGGAAACAAATGAAAATTAACTAACAAAAAACAAAACCTATGGGACACAATGAAAGGAGTTCTGAGAGGGAAGTTCATAGTACTACAGGCTTACCTAAAGAAAGTAGAAAAATCTTGAACAAACATGACCCTACACTTAATAGAACTACAGGAACAGAAACAAAAAAAGAAAAAGTCCAGAGTGAGTAGAAGGAAGGAAATAATCATGATCAACCAGAAATAAATGACATAAAGACTAAAAAACCAAATCAAAAGATCAATGAATCCAGGAGCTGGTTCTTTGAAAAAAATAAACAAAATTGACAAACATTTAACCAAACTCATTAAGAAAAAAAGAGAGAGGACCCAAATAAATAAAATAAAAATGTAAGGGGAGAAGTAAAAACAGATAACACAGGAATAAAAAGGACTGTAAGAAATTACTATGAACAGCTGTATGCCAACATATTAGACAACATGAGTGAAATGGATAAATTTCTAGAAACATACAATTTTCCAAGCTGAATTGAGAAATAGAGAAGGAGACCAAGATGACAGAAGAGTAAGTGGAAGTTACAGTAACCTTCCAAGACCGATCTAGAATTACAGCTAAATTGTAGAAAAATCATCCAGAATAACCAACTAAACACCAGCTGGAAACAAGCCTTATAACCATGGACAGACAGAAGAAGACACATCACCAGAACAGGACTGGTACGTAATGAGGATGAGGTGCAAGAGAACTGGCTGGGTTCCCATAGGTGGCAGCTGAAGTGCCAGAATAATATATCAGCAGATGGGAGGTTCTTCCTGAGAGCTCAGGAGTCTAAACCTCAAGCTGGTCTCACCAGACTGTAGCACCAGAACATGGAAAGGAACCCAAGTAACACATGGCTGTGAAAAGCAGCGGGGTTCCTCTCTGTCAGGG
>PVKM010012216.1:9911-31986 GCA_004027735.1 Carollia perspicillata | reverse complement strand
TCAAGCTCAGTATCTGGTTTTTTAGAATAGCTCTGAGGAGTGTTTGGAGATCTTTTGTCCTCAAACATTTGGTAAAATGTCACCAAATATGCATTTTATTTTTTAAATAGATTTTATTGATTATGCTGTTACAGTTGTCCCATTTTTTCTCTCCTTTATTCCCCTCTGCCCTGCACCCCCCTCCCCCCACCATCCCCCCACCTTAGTTCATGTCCATGGGTCATACATTTAAATTCTTTGGCTTCTCCATTTCCTATACTATTCTTAACCTCCCACTGTCTATTTTGTACCTACCATTATGCTTCTTTTTTTTTAAAGATTTTACTACTTATTTATATTTAGAGAGAGGGGAAGGGAAGGAGAAAGAGAGGAAGAGAAACATCAATGTGTCACTGCCTCTCAAGCACCCCCTGCTGGGGACCTGGCCAGCAACCCAGGCATGTGTCCTGACTGGGAATCAAACAAGCAACCCTTTGGTTCTCAGGCCCACGTTCAATTCACTGAGCTACACTAGCCAGGGCCCATGTATGCTTCTTATTCCCTGTATCTTTTCCCCCATTCTCCCCCTCTCCCTCCCTGCTGATACACCTCCATGTGATTTGTCATAATAGCTAGCACTTTTTAATTACTTTCTGCGTACTTGGCACTGTTCTTGTATTCCCCATTTTACAGATGAAAATACTGAAATTTAGAGAGGTAAAACAACATCCAGACATTACACATCAAGTGGAAAAGCTGTGATGACAAAGAAGGAAGTTATATCTTTAAATACTTCATTATATTACTTCAGAGGGTTAGGATTCTTACTCATTTTAACACTCTCCATTTCCAACAGTCATGTGAGACAGCTACAACATTTTTAAAAATCAGTTTATTCATGAATGTCTTAAAATCTTTCTGAACTTACATTTTCAGCCTACAGTGGTTGTTATGTAATTTTTCAACTTTCAACCTTTGGGGTTTGAAGAGAGCCACTTTACTGTACAAGTTCTGTCCTTGATGCATTAAGGATCTTGCTCACATTTTTCATGAATTAATTTTTTTAAGTTCATTTACTCTTGGGTTTCCTTTTAATTCTTTTCAGTGGGCCTTATTTTCTTCCCATTTGCATGAACATGGAACCCATATACCCACTCTATGACACTGTTGTCATTTTTCAAATTATTCTCTGTGATTTTGCAGTTTCTTTACCCTTAAGACTTAGTAAATTAGAATTACAAAAATTATTTAACTTTGAATAAGGCCAAGCTAAACTTTTCAGTTTTCTTTCTTTCCTTGTAATACTTTTTAATCATAATAATATATTGGATTAGAAAGTTCAAGGAATAGGCAATTACTTTTTTCTAGAAGTCTATTATTCTAGGTTGTAATTTGTAATACATTCTTTTTTTATTATTGTGATTTTATTTTAGTAATGCAAGATTAGTTTAACATTTGAAAGACATAAAGGTAATTTACTTCATAAACAGTAAAAAGAGAAAACAGTTATTATTCCAAATGATGCGAAAATAATAAAAATGTAAAATCAATTGTTTATAAAATCTATTAGAAAAATGGAAATATTATGGAATTGCTTTAACATGTGAAAGTTATGGAGAAAAATCTTTAAAACAAACCTCATACTTAAGGATGAAATATTTAAATATTTTCCCTAAAATAGAGAAGGATACACATAGAACTTGAACTGACCCTACTATACAACTTTGGAACTAAAACCCTGGCCTATGGAAATAAGTCAAGAAAAAAAAATTGCATCATGAAAAAAGAAATAAAATAACTGTTTATATAAACCATTCAAAAGAACATATATTTGAAATTCATTTTAAATTATTATTTGCATCATTTTCTAAACATCTCATATTTATCAATATAAAAGTTTTCAGTTTCAAATTCTATTATTCTGAATTTTTAAAAATTTACTAAGAGGAAGTTTTATAATGAAATGCTTGCTTTTGTTGATATTATTGATTCTTCTTTTAGATTAATTTCTGTGCGTGGTAGCCTAGTAAATACTGAGAATGAGGTATTTGCTTTCAATTGCATTTTTCTAAAACTAATTTCCTCACTTAGAGGCAATTTAAAAATAAAACAAGAGAAAAACAAAGTGCAAGTTAAGACAGCCTGAAAAATTAACGTCCAAAACCATTCACATATCAAAGTCTAGTTAATCCACTGCTTTCTAGATGGTGGGTCTTCCAACAGTAGCTTCGTAACATCAAATACAACAGATCCGCTGTTTGAGAAATGAGTGGTTAAACAAGTTAACCAGGTTTTTATACTCCAGTTCTCGGCTTTTTAATTATACTAAAGCTTATGAATTTCATGAGGAAAACATAACAGGAACTACTTCTCCCATTCCTTTGGCCCAGGACCTTGTATTCATCCAAGTGCTCTGGGTTCTAAGGCTCTGTGTGCGGAGCGAGCACACGCTGAAAAATGCGGAGGTAATTAGTGTGCTTCGCAAACCACCATGACCGAGTGATTTCTACTTACAACATATATATCTAGCTGTGGATATGTTAGGTACCATTATTATCTAAGGATTTACTCCATGCATAAGGACCCTGAAAATGGCCAGTACAGAAAGGGGTATTGCTGAGGAGACATGAAGTGGGGTGACAGGCAACACATACTACGGATCATCCATATAACCTCAACACTTTGTTCATTGCCATTATTAACCTTTTTCTTGTCAAATTTCCACTCCAGTGAATTCATTTGAAATTATGAAGACATTTTTTAGGAACACTGAGCCACTTCCATTTTTTCTGTAATATATGTTAACACAGACATAAGTAGTATGTAAAAAGGTTTTCCTTTACATTCAAAGTATTTAAGTTCTTTTTTTTTATTTTATTGTTGTTCAAGTACAGTTTTCTGCCTTTTCCCCCTACATCTAGCCATCCTCACCGCCCTCCCCTGATTCCACCCGCCTTGGTTTTGTCCATGTGTCCTTTGTAGTTGTTCCTGAAAACCCTTCATCCTTTTCGCCCATTATCCCCTCCCATTTAAGTTCTTAAAACACAGTGTTAGCAGTGTCAGTAACAAAAGCAAAGCAAAACAAAAAAAAAACAAAAACACTGGCTCTGTTTAAACAGATTAAGTCTCCAACTGGCTCATTGCTTTTTTTTCTACCAACAGTTGTTATGTTTCCTAAGACTCTTAAAAATCTACTGGAAAACTGGGGAACTGCCAGCTGAAAAGATACATTATTCCCATATATATTGTATCAAAATATTGGATTTGCCTAAAATGTGTTTATACTATGTGCCAAGCAAATAAATAAAAACATGAACAAATGTTCACCTCTTGGTTACACTATAAAGAAACTTAAGTAACATAAAATATTAACAATTTTTCTTAAATAATAAAATATTAATAATTTTTCTTTAATAAAAAAGCAACAAAGTAAAACACCTTCTCTTGTCCCATGAGGTCTTAGCTACAACAAACATCATCAAATCCTAAGGTAAAATTAGATGTACCTTCTTCAAAGATTTTTTTGTTTTCCAAAAGGAGAGACATACATCCAGATTTAAGGTGGGATGTGAGCAATCTCTGAGCAGTGCCAGTGATGGGAAATTTGACCCTATTGTCCGTGTCCTTACCATTATAAACAGCATTATTCCTTTGGATACAGAAGATCCTGTCTGGAATCGGGTACTGTTAGAAATATCAGTCCCCTGTGGTAGAAGTGATGTCAAACACAGAAATCAACTAGAACAAGACCCTGTACTTAGAAAGGGTGCGAGAGCAGGGAGGAGAGTGGAGAGGCAATGGGGAAATAAAAGTACAGAAGAAAAGCTTCACTTCTTAGAAAACACCTGTGGACACAAGTATTTTCCAACTGCAGAACAATTCACGACAAATAAGATTGCAAGATACTAGAGTTTCTTTTTTGGTTTTTTGCTTCATCTTTTCACCTTTTTCACGCAGCCCTGCAACCTCCATCCATTCTGAGTCTGTTTCTATTTTGTTAATTTGTTTTGTTCATTAGAATCCACATGTGAGTGAAATCGTATGGTACACTGTCTTTCTCTCACTGGGTTACTGCACCTAGCATAACTCTCCAGGTCCACTGATATAGTTGCAAAGGGTAAGATTTTCTTCTGTTTTACAACTGAGTAGAATTCCATTGTGTAACTATACCCCAGACACAACAGAATGGTGACTACTGGACACAACAGACACAACAGAATGGTGACTACTGGAGGAAAGGGAGGGAGGAAGTACAAGAGGGTATAAGAGGCATCAGTGGTGATGGGAGGAGATTTGGGGTGATGAATGTACAATACAATATACAGATGATGTGTTACATAATTACATAGCTGAAACCTAAATAATTTTATTAAACAATGTCATCCCAATAAATTCAATTAAAAAAAGACACTAAAGAAGCAGATGGTGGAAAACAAGGGGAAGAGTCCCATTTTTTTGTTGTCTAGAATTAGTTTTTATTTTTGAACTATGAAAGTGTAATTCAATGAAATAATTAATTTAAATTGTTTAAAAGTTTTTAAATTTAAAGGATTAACATCCCAAACAAGGAAACAAAAAGTAAAGGAGGAAGATCACAAAGCATCCCATTTTAGGCAGGCCACCCAGAGGCTGATTCAGAAACCAAGACTTGACCAGTGACAGAATTAGGCCACTCACTCTTCCCAGAGCAAAGAAAAGATGATCTCTTTGTATGCCTAAACTTATTGCAAATTCCACACTGCACGGATGGTGAGAAAGATAAAATATGAAAATAAAAGTGCATTATCAATTTTCTTGGGAATGAAAGTCTCAAATAGAACTCTCAGAATTAATGCATGTCCACTGACCATTAACATGAATATTGAAAATCTTCATTAACACAGTATTAAAGTATTATTATAATCAATGGGCCTTAAATAGTAAGTAATGTGGTAAATATTTTTTCTAGTTAAGAAATCATCTTTTCTGAGTTTATTAATTTTGCTTAAATCAGCCCTAGGAAACATCTGATATACAGCTCCTTATTTCATGTATCTATAAAATGGTGCAAAAAAATACTACCTACCACCTGGGTTTTTGTGAAGACTAAATTAGTTAATACATATAATAAATTTAACACAGTGCCTGACACGAGCTAAACAATCAATATTTTTTAAATTGTATTCACTTGACTATGCTATTACAGTTGTCCCAATTTTTCATCCAGTGCTGCCCCACCCAGCACCCCCAACTCCCTCAGACAATCCACACTGCTTTGTTCATCTCCATGGGCCCTGAGTGTAAGTTCTTAGGCTACTCCATTTCCTTACTGTACTTTACGTCCCCATGGCTATTCTGTGACTACCACTTTTTACTTCTTAATCCCCTCACCTCTTCATCCATTCCCCTATAACCCCCTTCCATCTGGCAACCTTCAAAACCCCCTCTGTATCCATGATTCTGGCTCTGTTCTTCTTGTTTGCTTAATTTATTTTGTAGATTCAATTGTTGACAGGTACGTATTTGCTACCATTTTATTATTCATAGTATTGAACTTATTTTTCTTAAATAAGTCCCTTTTATCACTTCATATAATAATAGTTTGGTGATGATGAACTCCTTTAGTTTTTTCTTATCTGAGAAACTCTTTATCTGCCCTTTGATTCTGAATGATAGGTTTCCCAGGTGGAGCAGTCTTTGCTGTAGGTCCCTGCTTTTCACCACTTTGAATAGTTCTTGGCAATCCCTTCTAGCCTGCAAAGTTTCTTTTGAGAAATCAGTTGATAGTCTTATGGAAACTCCCCTGTAGGAAACTAAATGCTTTTCTCTTGCTGCTTTTAAGATTCTCTCTTTATCTTTAACCTTTGGCATTTTAATTATGACGTGCCTCGGAGTGGGCCTCTTTGCACCCATCTTGTTTGGGACCCTCTGTTCTTCCTGGACTTGCATGTCTATTTTCTTCACCAAATTAAGAAAGTTTTCTTTCATTATTTTTTCAAATAGATTTCCAATTTCTTTTTCTTTTTCTTCTCCTTCTGGTACCCCTATGATGTGAATGTTGGAATGGTTGAAGTTGTTCCAGAGGTACCTTACACTATCCTTGTTTTGTTGGATTCTTTTTTCTTCTGGTTGTTCTCATTGGTTGTTTTTTTGTTTCTTTATGCTCATGTGTTGCTTTGACTCTCAGCTTTGTCCATTCTACTGTTGATTCCCTATAAATTTTTCTTAATTTCTATTAGTAAATCCTTTATTTCCACCTGGATCTTTTTTATGTTGTTGAGATCTTCACTAAGTCCTTGAACATTCTTAAAACCAGTATTTTGAACTCTGCCTCTGATGGATTGCTTGTCTTCATTTTGTGTAGGTCTTTCTCTGGAGTTTTGATCTGTTCTTTCATTCAAGCCATGTTTCTCTGTCTCCTCATTTTGGCAGCCTCGTGTGTTAGTTTCTACATATTAGGTAGAGCTATGACTCCCTGTCTTGGTAGTGTGGCCTAATGTAGTAGGTGTCCTATAGGGTACAGTGACACAGCCTCCCCTATCACCCAAGCTGGGTACTTGAGGTGCACCCTTCATGTGGTCTGAGTACACACTTCTCTTGTAGTTGAGCCTTGATTGTTGTTGCTAGGTCATTAGGAGGAATTTACACAAGCAGTCAGCTACAAGGACTGGCTGTGACCTCTGACCACCAACCTATGCCCACCATGGGGGTGGTGGTACTCCAATGTAGTCTGTAGTTGTCCACTAGGTACAGCAGCTCTGAGGTTTTCTGGGGTAGCAGGCCAGGTACAACCACCACCTGTGTTCCCCGCAGGACTACCCAGTCTGAGCTACAAAGCAACCCTCAGATGCTGCTTCTTGTGTTGCATTTGGAGGTTCCCAGGTGATGCCAAACTATGACCCAAAGCTGGCTGCTACTAGTGCCAGTCCTAGGTCTTAATCAGATTTACAGAAGCTGGGGGTTCACTGAGGCCCGCTGTCACTTCTTTGAGAAGATTTAGGAAGATATGAATTGTGAGCTGAGACCAGCCATTCATATGGAAAAGCCACTGTTAGCAACTTGGGTAGGCTATAACTTGGTTGGGACAGAGCCTCCGGGATTCACCAGGTAGAGCAAACCATGTGAGCCAGGCTGATGAAATCTCAGATATAGCCCCCACCTGCTGGCTCTGTTGCTATCTGGGTAGAGGAAAGGAAAAATGGCCTCTGCCTGCCTTTCTGTTTGGGAAATAGCTGACCTCCAGCACTTGCCTTAAGGCTGGACACTTCAGTTCCTTCTCAGAAGCCACTGGTGCCTTTCAAGTTGCTACCCGCCAGAGCTCAGAGGGAATAAGTCTGAGTAAGTCTGTGTATGGACCCTATAAGAGAAACTGCTTGGGAATCCAGTAGTTCCTTTCACCAACTCAAACCAAATTGGTTTTTGCAGCCAGAAATTAGGGGGGCTTATCTTCCTAACACTGGAACCCTGGGCTGGGGTGCTTAATGTTGGGCTGGGACCCCTCACTCTGGAGATTCACTCCCAAATTTTTATCTACCACATATGGGTGTGGGACAAGACTGTCCTGCATCTCTGTGTCTCCTACCAGTCTGGATGGATGTGGTTTCTTTAGTTCCATAGTTGTCAGGCTTCCATTCATCTCAATTTCTAATGGTTTGGAGTGATGGTTATTCTGTAGTTTAGTTGTCATTTTGATGTGGTTGTGTGAGGAGCAAGCCATGTTCACCTATGTCTCCATCTTGACTGGAAATAGTGAAAATTTTTAAAGAAAATACTATCACTCCTTAAATTACTGCAATGGACCAGAATGAAATGTGATCCATTTAAGAATGAAATTAATTACTTCTTTTTTTGATGAATACCTTAAACCCCCAAATTTTTATTACCTTTGTTTTTCTCCACATATAAACTGTGTTAAAGATTTAAAATTCATTTTTGGTGAATTTTAATATATTTTTTATTTTGTGAATTGTATTTTCTATCTCACTATACATACATAGAAAATAATAGAGCAAGCACTGCCTATGAAAGCCCTCTTATAATTTTAAAATATTAATCTGCCTTATCTGACACCTTCTTCACTCAGAGAAAGAATTATTGAAACTAAATTCACCTTTCCACAGTTTTATTAGCTACCCTCCTTCCCCCAGAAAGCCATTGACCAGAATTCACTGGGTATTTGTGTATATGCATGTGTGTATCTCTAGACATTTAAAAATAATCATATTACACATACATATATTCATATATAATTTTGGTATTTTTAAATTTTACTTAAAGGATGTCATTGCTAAATATTTTTGGGCAGCTTGGAATTTTATTCACACTTATTTAATATTTAATCTACCCTTATTAATGCATAGATGTAGTTATTCATTTTAACAGCAGCTGATTCTCAAATTATATTTCCAATGTATTTTTTAAATCTTATTATTTTAAATGAGTTTTCATATTATGGCTTTTTTTGTGTGCTTCCTTGTTTCCTTCTCTTCCAGGCCTTTCATCCCAACACACATGCAGTCAGACTTTTATTTTAAATCTCTCAAACCCCAGATTCTGTTGGTGTATGTTCTGGGATCAAGCTTTCCGGCTCTAAGTGTATAACAGTCCAAGATGCAGAGTGTGGACAGGAAATACCTGAAATTTTGTCAGGACCCCTTTGGGTGCAGTAATTACACATAACTCAGAAACTCTCTGCAACTGAGTGTTAACATATGAAACTTTGGGGACTATGTTTGGAATGTCATGTTAATTTTCCCAAAGGTTTAACAGTTAAAATGGCATGTTAGGAACAAAAACTAATAGATAGGGTGTGTGAATCACTGACCTAACAGGATGTTTCCATTAACAATGTGTTTCAGCTGTGCGATTTGGAAAGCAAAGTAAAAAGGAAGGGTGAGCTCATTAGCTCACTCAGAAAACTGAATTGTCTCATAAAGTTTTGCTGTTGTGGTGAGATTGCTTTGGATGAAAAAAATGCTGCAGCCTCCCTGTCCCTAGTTCCCATTCTTTCCATTTCTGGATTTAATTATTAGTACATTCTTTCCCTTCACACACACATACACACAATGTGTATCAACAAGGGCAGAGCACAAACCTGAATATTTAAAATAATTTAACTCTGTTTGTATGATTAAGATTATATTTGCTCCACATATTGTGACAGATATGTTGCTGCCACCTCAGTTATGCTTCAGAATTTAACATTAATCATTTAATATAATTAAGTGCATGGAAAAAAGCAGCTCAAGCTAATTTTCATCCCCTCCCCTCAAAATATCATGATTTCCTTTAAGTTACCCACAGGCTAAAGATTATATTTGTGGAACTTTATATAATCACAGAGATTTTATATTGCATAATTTATGTGAGCAACACTGCACCATGGATGCTATAAAATACGAGGTCTGTCCATAAAGTATCCAGGCATGTACTATGAAACACAGACATTTATTGAAGGAGATACAACAAACATTGTACATAAGATAATTATGTCTCAGTCCCCTTGAAAGTAGGCACCTTGGGACCCCAAACAGTTCTAATTGCCATCAGTTGCCCCATTGTATTTTCTTGAATCTCATCAACGGTCTGAGATCTCTTCCCTTTCAAAGGTGATTTTAGTTTTCAGAAAAGCCAGAAATTTGCAGAGCACCAAATCTGGGCTGTGTGAGGAGCAAGGCTAAGTAACCTAAGTAATTCGATCTTTCTCAAAAACATTGCACAAGACGTGATGCATGAGTAGATACACTGTTGTGATGAAGCTGCCAATCACCAGTTGCCCATAGATGCAGCCTTCTGAATCATCCGAATAGTTTCTGCACATGAATGTTCAGGCTTAATGCAAAATTTGATACAGATTCATTGCTCTACTCACTCAGTCATTTTGAAATGCAACAGCCACACAGTACACAGGCTCACTCAACAGCATCTGCCACCCCCACTGACTAGTACAGTGAAGTTGTCGTTGTTCATGCATGCATATTCCAATCCACTCTCCTTGGCTGCCAGGTTACATCATATCACACAAACCATTCTCGTTATATTAACAATGGCTGGACTTCTTCTGGACAGACCTCATACAATAAAAGCAAAAATGATTCTTGTTCTCAGGGAGTTTACGTTCTACTAAGTGAAATAACACAGACAAAAATTAAAAATAGCTCTGACTATGAATAAGCCTTAATAGGAAAGAAAAGGGAAATTGTACCCAGGAGGAAAGAAATGCACCTGGAAACTCAACAAGAGTTTATCAACTATACTTATCAAGAGTTGAGGGTCCAGGGACCAAGACAGAATAGGAGACTTGGAAGTCCAACGCCTTGGTCCCCATCCTGACTCTACCCTTACTGAATGGGATCATGCCTGACACACAGTAGGTTCTAATGAAAATTGATGATTTACTTTATAGACTTGAGAGCATCACAGTTTCTCAGAGTCTTCACTCCTCTCCCACAAAAGAAAATAAGTTACAATTTATAAGATCCTTGTGAGGATCAAATAAAAATAATAGATGAGAAGCTATATTGTAAGTGATAAGCACTAGAAATAAATTGTTATCATTCTCTGAGAAATTTCAAAATATTGCCCTGACTGATGTGGCTCAGTGGATTGAGTGCTGACCAGTAGTAAACCAAAGGGTCGAAGGTTTGATTCCCAGTCAGGGCGCATGCCTGGGTTTTGGGCCAGGTCCCAGTTGGGGATGCATGAGAGACAAACACACACTGATGTTTCTCTCCCTTTCTCCCTCCCTTCCCCTCTCTCTAAAAAATAAATAAAATCTTTTTAAAAAATGTATAAAAAACATCAGTCACAGAATTTTTTAAGCTTGTAAATCACAATATGAAGGTAACTTTTCTGTGTATAGCCTTTAGGAGTGGGAAAGAGAAAAACTTAGCTCATTGTTATCTTCTTCTTTGGCCTCAACCACTCCCCACTCCATACAAACCCTCCCCCAGTGGCTAGGAGGTAGTTAACCTTCCAAATTTGTGGCTTCTTTTCTATGGTTGAGTAGGACTTTTCCTGGGAGAATATGAAGCACAAACTACTTCCATGCTCAAAAATAAACCCCGAATTGAAGCCAATCAGTGTCTGTCTCCTCTATGGCCTCAACACAATAGCCTTAGGGAGGAAAATTTAACAATTGGGTTTTGTCAGTTGTGGGTTACATGTAATTTTAAATCCCCATCTAGGCTAGATACCCTGCTAAAAATAATGGAGGAGCTGGTTGTATATTACCTGTATTACCTGCAATTTCCTTGTTCTGTAGTAGCCTAAGGAAGGGTGCCTGATTTGGTGATAAAGCACAGGACCATAATGACAGTGATCAAGAGGTAATGAGGAACCTGTGCTCACAGAATTAGATGTCTAAATCACACCCTCAGAGATAACATTTATTCTCCAGAATAGGAACATGCTGAGCATTATGGGATTAACCACTGGTACAAATCCTCACAACAGACTTGGCGTAAATATGCCATGCCAATCTATCATACTTCATGTGTTAATCTTTTTATGACACACTCATTCTATAGCATTTTGATGATGGTGTAAAGAGAAAAAATATGACTAAGCCAATAAGGTAGATGACTAGAATTATCTAGAATAAAGAAAGAAAATGAGAGAGAGAAAGAGACAGAAGAAAATGGAAAAAAGATGATCCCTAGTTGATCAGGTAAAACAGACTAAGCAAAATAAAAGACAATGTATGGTGTTCAATCCTTGTTGATATATTTGAAAGAAACTATTCTATTAGGGTATTTTACTATTGACAGACTCCATCAAATGTAAGCTGTGTATATATTAATAGTAACCCTGCTCACACACATCAACTTGGTTCTAGCTACATGCCTTCCTTCTCAAACATGCCAATAAAACATTGGGATTACAACAAAAGTAAAAATCAGTAAGTCCTGTAGATATCTGTGAGCTGCATGACTCATTCCTTATCAATTCAACTAGTTAGAATTTCTCACTCTTTTGCTTGTTTCTTCTTTTTCAGATGTAACGTGCATCTAATACATTCATCATTATGCTATTTTGCACAGTGCCCAGCCCACAGTATCCATTCCCTTCTCCTTCTCCTCGTGTCTTTCTTTTTTCTCTGGTAGCTTCCCAAAGTGATATGTATGTGGTGCTATAAAACGAAGTGGCATGAGTAAGAAGTGAGTATGAAGATTAATAGAGATAATTTTAAAAATAGAAAAGTTCTTGGGTAGGTAGTTTCCAAAAGAGTAAACTAAGTTTCTGTGGATATATAAGATATTTCCCTGGAAATGTTATTCTTTTCTTTTATCCATCAGCCACTCTGCATTTCTCTAAATTCTTTCTCTCTGTACTCTCCTTTGCTTTCAGACAACTTTTTCCTTCTTTATCATTGTTTCTGTCTTTCTCTCATCATTGGAGACTACTGCATGATGGTTGTTTTCTTTCGTCCTTTCCATAGAATCTTTCGTGTGGAGTCTATTTGTGGGTGAACCTCAGTATGTTTGGATGCAGGCAGATGAAAAGTCCCAGATCCCCACCCAGTGCAGTGTGGAATCTTCATCTTACAGTGCATCACTCTCAAGCAGATGGCACTTTCCCATAGTAACAATATATAGTCTGGGGTTTTATTACTGAAGAGTCAGCCTCAAGTGAATCATAAACATGACTAACAATATGTCATTGAAGTGTAGATACAATAATATAAACTATTGAAACAAGTTCTAAGTCCTAAGAAATGAATTTTAAGTATAATTTATATTGATCATTATGGATCTCTACTATTAAGCGAGCAGAGGCCATTGTCCCTTTTCTGAACCCTCCATCTAGAGAGCCACAGGCAGGCGGGGGCCTTATCCGATTTTCCATCAATATAGCTAACACTGTTTGTCCCACCCTGGAATCCCCAGAGACTCTGTCTTACCCAACTTATGGGCCACCCAAGCTGCTTTTCCATATGAACGGCTGGTCTTGGTTCAGGCTTCACAACCTCCTAAATCCTCTCCAATAAGCAACAGCCAGCCTCAGCCCTCATACCTCTTGCTAAGTGGCCCCAGGTCTGGCACAAGCAGCAACCAGCTTTGGATCACTGTTTGGCTTTGTCTGGGAGCCTCCAAGCCCAGCACAAGTAGAAGCCCTCTCAGATTGCTTTGTAGATCAGGCAGGGTGGCCCCAGGCAAAACACAGGTGGGAGCTGAACTTGGCCTGCACCACACAGAAAATCGCAGAGCCTGCATACTCAGTGGAGAGCTACAGACCATGGTGGAGCACCATCACACTGGCCCTGCACAGCTAATCCTCCATAGAGGGCAGAGGTTAGTAGTCAGTGGTCACAGCCAGTCCTTGCAGCTCACTGGCCTGGGTAAATCCCTCCCATTGACCTGCCAACAACAATCAAAGCTCAACTACAAGAGAAAAGTATACCCCGACCACATGAAGAGCACACCTCGAATATTCAGCTTGGGTGATAGGGGAGCTGGTGCCACTGGACCCTACAGGACACCTACTATATTAGGCCACACTACTAAGACACGGAGTCAAAGCAGCTCTACCTAATAAAAAGAAACAAATATAGGAAGGCCACCCAAATGAAGAGACAAGGAACATGGCCCAAATGAAAGAACAAATTAAAACTCTAGATAAACAACTGAACAGGGAGATAAGCAGCCTATCAGATGCAGAGAGAAAACACTAGTTATAGGGATGCTCAAGGAACTCAGTGAGAACCTCAACAACATAAAAAAGATAATCAGAAATCAAGCCTACACCAATTGAAATAAAGAACAATTTACAGGGAAACAATAGTAGAGTGGATGAAGCCAAGAATCAAATCAATGATTTGGAACATAAGGAAGCAAAAAACAACTAAGAAAAACATCTCAATAGATGTATTGCATTAAATGGAGAGTACTTCGAAGGTGACTGAATTTTAAACATGTAAGGATAAGTACACAGTTCTTATAAATAAATTATGTTTATTTTGAGCATATATATACATGTATATGTATATGTGTGAATGTGTGTATATATATATATAAATATATATGTAGAGAGAGAGAGAGAGAGAGAAGGAGGAAGAGAGGGAGAGAGTTATTAACTAAATAGGGAAAAATTAAACAATTACTAATCAGGGTAAAAGATGTGT
This sequence comes from Carollia perspicillata, assembly GCA_004027735.1. Classification (NCBI taxonomy): domain Eukaryota; kingdom Metazoa; phylum Chordata; class Mammalia; order Chiroptera; family Phyllostomidae; genus Carollia; species Carollia perspicillata. The sequence goes on along the minus strand of PVKM010012216.1, from coordinate 17,906 downwards.
GTGTGTGTGTGCGTGTGTGTGAGGTCTTCTTTTAGCTTCTCTGAAAATTTGAAATTAGATAAGTAAAGAAAAAACACATGCTGAGATCAGCACCTCAAAATACCAACAGTTATGGTTTGGTATATCCGTTTTGCCCAGTATTAAGGTTTCCTTGGGTGCAAGCTTTCACCACTGTAACCGGGGGAGTTCCAGGCAAACCAGAACAATTTGGTCACCCTGTCCCTCAAGAATATTTACACTGGACTTGGAAGAGAGGAGTTTCCTTGCTATCTCATTTGAATGCTAAGAGTTATTTATGTGTTTATGGAAACATAAAATCAATAGTATGGATAATAGTATTAGGATGAGAAAAGAAGATGTGAATTGTACTATTAAGAGTTCATTTGGCATGCTGGAATAGTAACTTATTAGATGAAATAATGGAAAGAGATATTTACTATGCACCTTCTTTTTTAGAAAATGACATTTAGCCTACAAATGTGTAATTTCAATCATCAAAATATACAATCAATATGCAAAACTCATTACTTGCATATCAAGAGATTGCCTCCTTATGGGGGAGACTAAAGGAAACCAATTTTCCTTATGCTTCTCTTTAGTATCTGATGAGAGACTTCAAGTTATTTCATCTGAGATCACATTTTAGCATCCTATCCAAGGCACAGTACCATAGTTGGCATGCATGATACACTGCTTCTAAAGGGAAAACAGATGAATAAATAGTGTGATTGTATTTTCAAACATTTTAAAGAGCTTTGATGGTTGAAAAGTCACTTCACTTTTTGTCAACAAATAATGCCCATTTTTCTTTGATCTCAAAAAAATACAACACAAGCTTTAGACAAAGATTTCAGAAGTTAATATATATTTTCAGTTGAGACAAGGTTTGGAAAATACAAGCCAAAGTCTCATTATATTACTACCATAAATTCAGTATAAACCCCTTTACAAATATGTGATTAGCTAAATGTAAAGATAAAAACTCTGAAAGGTTTTTCTATGTCTCAGTCAGTATCTGCCCTGAAAGGCTCCTGCAAAGAAAGTTAGCAAATAAGCTGTTGAGTTCCACCATCATATGCACACGGAGTTTCTCCCTGCCGGCCCACAGCTACACTTCTCAGACTTTGGAACAAAACTTAAGGAAAAGCCTCCTTCCCTTCTCAAATTGTAGTTTTGCTTTTTGTGATACAACACTGACTAAAGTAAAGTAATTTGGATTACTTTCTTTTCAGATTTTTCTTTTCCTGAATTTTAGTTTCACTAATTATTTGTCTTCAAATGGAGCTGGTGCCTCAACCTTCTGAGCCTATTTACACACCTGCAAAATCATAATACATAATATTTGACTTACTCACCTCACAGAGAATGTTTTGAGCAGCCATTGTAAGAATGTATAAAAATAATTTGCAAACATTGGTTCAGATTTTTTAGATAGTTCACATATCATCCAAAATATTTTATAACAATTTCCACTCCTTATAGTGTTTTCATTTCATCTGTTCTTGCTACAGAATAACTATATCTAAGAACAAAGATTTTTTAAATTTTTTCCCATAAGAACAAAGATTTGATTGTATGAGCAATTCATGTATGTAGCTATAACAGGCAAACCTTGACTCTCCTTAGTGAAGTGGGCAGCAACTGTTCCACAACAAGGGAGGAACTGGAGACCTCCAACAATAAGTTCCCACTTTTATTAAGGCGATTACTTCCCAGAGGGCCGCTCTGGCTCTGCTGGCAGCGGCAGCTCCAAAGTGACTGCTCTGGTCATATCACCTTGAGCAAAGGCCCTCTACATAGTTCCCATTGTTTGCTCCCTAGTGTTCCCAGTGCAAAAATGACAAAGCTAAAGCTGTCTTACTTTAGGCACAACATGAGAAGGCAGGGCTCTTTGGAAAAGAAAGCAATGTTGGGAAAAATAGAAGGCAGAAAATAAAAGAGGAAGGTCAAATACGAGATGGACTAACTCCATAAAAGAAGCCAAAGGCAGGAGTCTACAGAGACTGAGCAGAGGCCCTGAGGCAGGACATTGTGGACATCATTCAATCACAGGGGCGCCAGGAATCCAAGCTGCCTCAATGGCATGTAACACACACACACACACACACACGATGTTTCCTAGTTTCTTTTATTATTGCATCAACTTCCAAACATATTTTTCCATTAGTATATTATATTTTTATAATAATGGAACCTGAAACTGTGTAAGTCCTGCACCCAATTTTGTCTTTTACAAGCTCTTTATGTATCATTAAAGCATTACATTTTTCTTAATTGACTCATTTTTATGGGTATATTACTTTGATAGACAGTTTTGAGAAATGCTCTCATTAATGTAGATTTCCTTTTTTAATTAGAACTTTGTTATTGTTGGCAAACTGATGATTTTTCAAGGTCAGTAATATATGCTAAGCACCAGCTGCACCAACTCAGATAATTCTTAGCTTACCTCAGCGCACAATTGCCTGAAATGGTTGATTTAATAAACGTATTTACTTACAGTAACATAGTGGTCGCATAAATTCCTCAGAGCAGATATCCTACAACTTTAGATAAGTTCCAGAACCTTGACAGATTAATGATATTCTCTTAATGATCATGGGAAACAGAAAAGAACCAACCTAGGCAATTAAACGAAGACATATGTCTCAGGACACAACTGTTCCACGCTTTTTTTGTTATGAACATAACCCATTTGTACAAAGATGAAAGCTTATATATGTGGCCCTCTGATTGCCTAAGAGAATCTGACTGTTTTATTTGAGATGTTAGGTTAATACGGTTTTCCTAAACTTCAAAATTAAATCCACCTTTTTTTCTCTTGGCATCAACTTTATCCTCGAATTACAGATGATCTACAAAGTTGAAGAAAGACATAAGTGTGGTTCTCTTGCATTGATGTAAGCAGCAAGTTGGAAGTATCAGGCTTACTTTAGGAGATTCTCTATGATAAGGCAGAAAATTTATTTACTACTCTTAGTTTTCCTATTTTTGGTAATTGTTTACTACTGTTCTTTTGTTTATTTAATATATGGGAACTACATGGGTGAAGGACAGAAGAAAAAGAAGCTATTATCCTAATATATAAAGCTTGAGGTTCAGCTTAGAATCCTAAGCTCTTTTACTTAGGATAAACTTAAAACTAATTGAATTATTCGTACTTTGAACTCCTAAAAATCTATGGTACTATAAATAGCTATGATACTAAAGAGTAAGAAGGAAGAAAATATTTTTTGTCTCTTTTCAAACAATGAGCTAGGTCTTGGGTTTCATTGTATTTTTTTCATCCATATATCTTGGGCATAGAACATTTATATAGCTATTTGCTACTAAAATTAGTACTCTAAGTCTATATTGGATGTTTTTAACTTTCTTGAATTAAAAAATGTCATCTGGAATTCAAAACTCACTCTAAATTAAATTTCTATACTAGAGCAGTTGCTTAGAAAATATCTGTGAAATTATCATGATGGAATCAGGTTCAGTCAGGAAGAGAACCCACACCAAGCAGTTCAATAGAGGCAAAGGAATAGGAAAAGCTAAAAGACAATCAAGGAGTAGTGAGGGCACCCAGAGTTTTGCATCAATACCCGGATATCAGTATCAGCCATGTTATTCTAGACTGGACAGACAAAGGAGGTGATGCTTCCAGAGGCCCAAGAATACAGAACATCCAGACAGAAGCTGGAACCACTGAGGAGCAGCCACTCGTGAGAGCAGTGTCATAGCAGGAATCTGCCCAGCGGAAATTGGGGCCACAGAGAGGTCTGTCAGAGACAGAGGCAATTATGGAGGCTCAATCTGCACTAGAAATGCAGCACAAAACCATGAGAGAAGATGAAGAAGTAACCTGGCTTTCCTCTCAGAGTCCTCCAATTTCCCAATTTTGTCTCCCATTAGCCATATCTATCCAGAGAAAAATAATTGGCAAAGGGAGTGTAAAAAATCAACTTTGCAGGAATCAGGGCCCTAAGGCACTGAGCAGAAGAATAATAAATGCATCTTTTCTCAGAGTTACATAGTTATGACTTGGGGGAATTTGAGAAGAACATCGAGAATCATGGACTAAGAAAGAAGTAAGAAATGTAGGGTTGAAAAGTTCTATAGTGATTTTAATAGTAACATTGTAACAGACAGGAATATTTACATTATTAGTGTTTGAGTTTTGCAGCAAAGAACAAAAGTCTCAGGAATGTTTTAAAATATCTACGAGCTCTCAAATCAGTGGGAAATCTTGCTTGTGAAATTGTTCCCAAATTTCTTGTAATAGCAATCACGTATTGAAATCTTATTATGTGCCAGGCACCATGTTTTACAAGCACTTTCTTATTTAATCCTCACAAGAGCTCTATGAAGTGGATAATATCATCTTCATTTTGTAGATAAAGAGACGAAGACTAAAAGAGATTAAACAATTTCCCGAGGTCACAGTGGTGGTAAGTGGGAGAGTCACTATTCAAACTTCTGTTTCCTGATCTCCAAACTCTGTCGTTGATCACCGTGTAATTCTGCCCCAGTGAGTTCTGGCCAAATGAGACGTCACTGTGTGTTATTCATAATCGCCTTTCTGGAGCAGATGGCTCTCTCCCACTTCCACAAGGCTGGTTCACAATAATGATGGTTAAAATTAAATAGATATTTTACATCCAGCCCACACAGAGAAGATGAAATCATTTCTGCTTGTATGACCAATGATTTTTTAAAGGCTACCTGTACATTTTTATTATCTCTATAATCCCCTGTAACTACTCTGTTGTTTTGTAAAATGGCAAAGGGGATACATACATTGAGACAGGGAAGGAAAGATTCATCTACAGGCAAAGATAGCAAGTCTTCTCTTCACCCAAGGCAGCCTCACCAACCTCCTCCGCCTCCAGGACCTTGCTGATTTTGCTTTGCCAGCCCTGAAGTGGGAAAGCACTTGGAAGCCAACACTGGTTTACACAGCTACATTGACCTGTCCAAAGGAGGCTTACCTAATAACCATGCCCTCTCCCGTGGTGGACACAACCAGCCCATGGTGGAAGAGGTGGAGAAGTCTGAGGCTACACTAAGGCAGTTCTTTAAGAGTTAAGGGAAATGGTGTGTTCTATTTTAGAGAAATTATAGGAGCCATCACCTTCAACTACAAGTCGCTTCTGTGCCACTCAGCTGCTGCAGTACTGATGATGTTAAAGGAGCCATTGTCACCCAGGCTCGGGACAACAGAGAGAAATGTTGGAGCCATTCTTACTATTGCTGAGTGGGGCAGTGGAGGCTCAGCAAGGAAGAGGAGACCCTGGAGAGATTCCAGCCCTTTGACTTTACTCTGGATGACTAAGGGAAAGGAAAGGCACTTAATGAACTTCTCAAGAAGTAGTAGCAGTCTGTTTTTAAAGAAACTACAGTCTTCCATGGAGACTATTTCCCTACCTCTTTTTTGTGCATTCCCATGGAATCACCTGCAGCAGGAGGCCTAAGATCAATCTTTTGGGAGAAGTTACATTCTAGAATGAAAATTCTAGTTAAAAAGATGCCTATTCTCCAGCTCCAAGTACAGCTTGTACTTGTCAACATTTTCAAAAACATCTAAACTATCAAATAAAATGCAAATGATTTTCCATTAAAAAATAATAATATGTGATGAGTAGGTGAGAACATGAATTCTGATATTTTTATTTTAGACTAAATTTGAAAGGCATCTGGTTGGATATTTAAGCCTAAAGAGCTTAATTAATTGATTATTAACTTCTGATACACTATATGTGTTCTGTGTGTGCATGCTTAGTAAGAAAAGATGTAGCATATTATTCCAGAATTCTTTCTCAAAATTTCATAAGCCAATGGCATTATAGAGCTTCATTTTTAATAGATATCAATATTCAGAACTACATACTTAATTTAAGCCTTGTATATTCCTATATAATGATATCCAGGTTACACCAGGCCTGTTTCACAAAGACATGTACTTCAAAAAAGAGTAAAAGGAGGAGTAGCATGCTTCAGTTGCATCCATCACACATCATGAAAATGTATTTTCTACCTGTTGGAGCCAGCATGGCATTGGGTAAAGGGCGCTCGTCAGGAATTCAGGTGTATCACCTATGCTCCATCTTCACTCTGTAACCTTGAACATGTTACTTGGCTTCACTTCTTCACAGTCGTTTCTTTCTAGTGTGAGGCAACTACTTCCTGCTTTTCCTATCTCAAATATGTGTGAGGTAAAAAAATGTAAAATGAAATCGTTAATGTCAATGCACTTTGCAAATGCTGTACAAATTTAAGTTACTATAAACATTCTCCTGAGTTCCTGTGTGCTGGTGTAGATATACATACACATACACTATAAATGCTTTCACTCACACACTCTCACACACACAGGCCTGAGAACTAAATGCCATGTCATGTATATCATGCACACTTTTATATATTAGGATAAATAGATCATGAGAGGCATTGAAAAGGTGGGAAGGGAAGACCCATGGGTTCGAAAGACTGGAGCAATTGCCCAGGCCTCTATCTTACTGGTAATCTCTGTTGTATGTTAAATGAAGTGTAGAGGAGAGAGAATAGTGTGTCATTTACTGCTAGAAAGGCATATGTGGCAGAAAATCAAATTAAGTCATCAAATTATATTATGTTCCTGTAAAGGTTTTCCTTAGTAAGATTGAAAATAAAGAACATGCCCCTCTTATCTTGATTTAGAAGAATATGGGATTGTACTTTCTCAGATAAATTATAAAAAGATCTTTCTCATGTTTGACATCATCATGTTTGAAAAAGAATAAAAAATGTGAAAATTATCATAAAGAGCAGAACTGTATTCACTATAATTTTAAATAATGTTTTTCTATATAAGATAATTCTGCTAAAAATTGGACAAATGTGAAATTTTTGATTTGCAGGATTTAATTCCAGACAACTTACTTTCTTTTTTTATCCAGTGCAAAAGCTTAAAATGCCATATATTCTGTGCTTAATTATTGGACCATTTTTTTCTGTAGCTGTGGCAGGACAACTTTGTCACTATTAATTTTGCTTATTTCCTAGGTTTTCTCTTTTTCCATATGCCAATGATCAGCCTTTCTGATTTTCTTTACCGCAGGAACTACCTTAAGGAATAGTCCAATCTACTCATTTCTGTGTTGTTCTTAATTTTATTCTTGACTTTCTAAAGTTTTTTAGTTTTTTTTTTTTCTAAGTCTGAAATAAAATGAGTCACACATCAAGTAAGGGGCATAGTACCAGAAGAACACTGTATGTGAATACACTTAAAATTTTGGAATTCAGAATATCTTTTATGCATAATAGAGAAACATAGCTAAATAAATTTGGCTACATGAAAATAATAGCTACTAATTTGGAAATGCTGATTATCATATTTTATTCTGGTGTGTTTCCTAAGGCAGCAGAGGTTTGCATTTGTCTTTTGTAATCAATTTGAATTTATATTACAAATATAAACTGACAAGGTTGTGTGCAGAATAACAGGATTTATTTGGTGCTGATGCTAGGTTTCTAGACAGTGGGGCAGAGAGGGTATAAGGGTCAGCAGTGCGACTTAGTCTCAGATGACCAGGATACCTGGTGTGATGCATGAGTGAGCCATTGTTTGTTCTCAAGTACAGGTCTGTCTTCTACTTAATTAGTAAATAAAGGTAAGGTGTTCACAGATCATCCGATAATTTTTCAATTTTATTTTTTAATTTTTATCATTTTTATATCTTCATAGATATTTGTATGGACAGAATGATGACTAAAGTATATATTCAAACACAGATTACACATGAGAGGGTAAAATATTCTTTGAGAATGTAGAATTCCAGTTATTAAGATGTTGAGGTAATTGCTTAAGTTTAAAATAAAGTGGGAAATTAAAGTCTGTGTATCCGTTATCTACTGTGGTATTCAAAGGAATAAAACTGAGGCCAAAACAACATTTATTTGTTCACATTTCTGTGATTTGGGCTGCACTTCATTGGGTAGTTTTTTCTGCTAATCTCACTTGCAGTCACT
>PVKM010012215.1:0-32057 GCA_004027735.1 Carollia perspicillata | reverse complement strand
GGAGAAATTCAGATCCAGAGGGGTTGAGTACCTTATGGCAACTCAAACCTGGGTCTCCCTCACTCCATGTACTGAACACTAAGCCAAACTAGTCACTCCTCTGCACAGCATCTAGTGTCTTCAAAAGGGCCCTTCTGGTTCGAATATTCAAGCAGTCTATCTATGTCATTCTTCCTGAATTTCCTGATATTCATTTTATTTCATGACCTCTAAGCCCTCCCCTTCCTTTAAGGTCAAATCCTTAAGCCCCATGACCTCAGTTCTCTGAATCAAGAAGTCCACATGGATCGTGTTACCACACTATGGCATAAGGTTTGATGCTTGTTTCCTCCTGATAAACTTGTCTCCATAAAACACACATTCCTAACCCATTTAAAATACCCTGAAAGCTACAGTAACCAAAACCATATCATTTTTGGCATGAAGACAAACAGACCAATGGAAAGGAACAAAGAGACCATAGTTACACTTTCCAATCCTTGGAAACTTGATCTATGACAGTGAGAAAGAAAGAGAGCTTTTCAAAAGTGCAGGATGACTGGTTGTCCGTGTGGAAAAATAAATCCCTACCTCACACCATACATAATAGATTAATTCCAACTCTAGAGGCAAATCCTAAAGAAGCATTTGATATGCACTGGGAGACCAGCAAAAACTGCTGATCACAGGGAAAAAGGTCAACAACCTACAGATCCAGCAAGAGAACACTAGATATGTGAATTCTATCATTTGACTGAGAATGGACTAGCACGTGACATTTAAATATTCTAGAGACACATATAAACATGCAGAAATCTCAGAAACATAATATTAAACAAGAAAAGTACATGGTGATATATGTTAAACTACCTGTATAAAGTTTGAAGACACACAAAACAATACTGTTCATCTTCACGGCTGATGAGGCAAACAGTGAAAGTTTGAGAATGTGCACTGAGAGGCAAACCAACACCGGTTTCACAAGCTGGTTTTGCTTCTGGGGATGAGGAAAGGTAACAGGATGAGAAAAAAATTAAAAATTAGAAACAAATTTGGTGAAGTTGAAAAACCTGTGTTGAGCATGACTCTCTGCCCTCATTCTCTGTAGTACTCAGGCACTCTGAAATGCAAATACTTCCATCATACACACACGCACTCACACAAGAAATGAGCAGGAGAACACTGGAGCCAGCAGCTGTCGTTCTGCATGGCGCTGTGGCTGTGTTTCTGACTCCCCAGCCCCACCTTAGAGGGAGGGTCCCTTGGGTTCCTTGATCAGCAGTCACTATACACCCCCACCACTACCCTCTGTGTGTTAGTGAGGTGCTGATACTTGGCATTACTGTACCGTATTCACCCCTCTCATTCACATACCACCCCACAATTTTGCCACTGAAATTAAAAACATTCTGAAACACTGAAGAGCCTATTTAATCAACTCGCTTTTTAAATTTAATTTTTTAAAGTGTATGTCACACCTGCAAGTACAAAATCATAATCATATACCATAAATAAACAGTTATTGTAAAACTTATATAGATATGCAACAAGTAATGCTCTCCTACATACCCCTAGCACCCAGGTTTGGAGCCTGGGCTCTCCACTGCGCCCACCACTTACTATTCGGTAAATGGCTCCATTTGTGAGCATCATTTTCCACATCTCCGAAAAGTGGACAACGTTGGTACTTCCATGCAGAGAGCTGTTGGAGAACTGAAGGTGTACCCAGCATGGATGGTACACAGGAAGACTTTGGCTGGACCTCCCCACCTGTCAGCACCGGTAGACAGCACAGGGGGCCCTTCCAGCTGGTGGTGGCCTTCCTGCAGCCTCAAACCCTTCAAGGTAATTCCCTCTAATTATAGACGGAGAAATTCAGATCCAGAGGGGTTGAGTACCTTATTGCAGATCAAACCTGGGTCTCCCTCACTCCACCCTCTACTTTGGAGTTGTAAAAGGCCCTTTAAAGCAGGGGAGGAGCCCTGGGTCAGCACTTGGTGATATAAACTAGCCCTCCACAGGTGACTGCCAGACTAGCCCAGAGGAGTCCAGTGCCTGGAATGGCAGGAGTTGGAGGAAGGGTGGTCACAGGCTGTACTCACACCTCCCCACCTCCATCAGCAGTGGCCTGCTGAGCCCTGGTGGCCCTGCCCAGTTTAGTACTCCAACTACAGCCCACAGGGAGGGGTGGGGGCTCCTTGGCCACACTCGGGCCCAGTGGAGAGCCCCAGCCTCCACCTGGGCCCTGACCAAAGGGCCCTGAAGCCATTACAAAGGGTCAAAAGTTTCTCTCTTCCCCAACCCACCCTTTTGCCCTTCCTCCCCTCCACCCTACACAGAAACAGAGGAAGGAGGGCAATGAGAATAAGGGGTAGCAGAGAAAACTTTTCCGAGGAAACGAAATGAAATATGCACATTCAGCACTCCACGCTGTGCCTGGCCCAGGCAGGTGCTCAATAAACCTTTGCTTCCTGCTCTTCTGTCATGCAGCCCACAACATCCAACGCCTCTAGGCCCGGCATCACCGAATGCGCTCTGTAAAGGGCCAGCAGTAACTATTCTCGCCCTTGTGGGCTACAGATCTCTTCACAACTACTCAACTCTTCCTCTGTAACAAGAAAGCAGCCATAGACAATGTGTGAGGGAATGGGCATGGCTGTGTCCCAGTGAAACTTTATTTGAATTTTCACAGGATGTTCAATCCTCCTGCTGACCTCTTCCTTCCTCCCAACTTCTTTGGGCACTTTGCAACTATGCCCCTCAGCTGTCTGGCATGATGGTTAGGTCGCAGCTCCCCAACCGGACTGGCAGCTCTCGACGCCAGCTACCAGTCTACCCAAACCAATTTGCACACATGTGCATACACGAGCACACACACTAGCCCATATACAGTACTAGCATGTGACACACCTAAACTGATGGTGGCAGAACTTGATATAAATTCCCTAAAGCAAATAACAGAGCTGAAACCAGTCAGCCAAACCAAGAAATGTGTGAAAGATGCTCAACCTCCATATTGGTAAAAGAAATGTCAAATTCAAATAACTCTCTCAGCTTGCCAAGGTTTTCACAGACTGCTAACATCCCACGGGGACTGAAGACGGGGAAATGGGCTGTCGCACATGCTGGAGGTGGGAGATACCATGTCACAACCTATTGGGCATCTAGACAATACCCATCAATATAGCAAATAAGAAATCCTGTGGCCTAACTATCCCATCAGAAAAGTGCTGAATGATATGTACACAATGTGATTGCACTTTTATTTTAAAACATTATATACATACCCCTATGCATACTTCCCTTTTAAATTATATACATCTTCAGCATCAGCTTTTTAAATACTAGGAATATATTACATACAAATTTGAAAAAATACAAAACATGTGGGAGAGTGCCACATCCTGCTCCAAGCATGTAACAGGTGCCCACCAGGACAATGATCGGTATTTTTACTACAGTGCCAGGCTGGGGCCCAAAAGCCCATCATAGAGTAGGGCGCTTGGGGAAAATAGTCTTCATGTAATAAATAAAACAGCAAACACATGAGGTCATGCCTCATGCAAATGAGGTCAGACCCGAAGAGGTCCTTCAACCCGGTATCTCTCTGGGAGACCACCCTGGGAATCCACAAGTACAATAAGACTGTGCCCATTCTAGAGGTTAGGAAACCAAGGCCCAGAGCAGTACTGATGTGGCCAACGTAGTGGAGAAGATTCAGCACAGCCTGTGGCCTGGTCCAGGGCAAGAGGGGAAGGAGGATCTGAGATCAGGTCAGGCATACAGAGTTGAGCCAAACTCTTCCATGTCTTGGTAAGTTCACGAACCTCTCTGTATCTCACTCTCTACATCTACAAACTGTTCCCTGCAGAACTGCCATGAGGCTTAAATGAGATAGTGTCCTGCAGCCCGGCATGTAATGAGTACCCAAGTGCCAGTCATGCTACCACTTCCAAATGATGACTATTAAATGCTCCCTCCTGCATGGAGCCCGCCCATCACAGGCCACTGTACTCAGCACTGCACAACTTTGCTCCAGCCTTCACAACAGCTCCACACACAGAATGAGCCTGCTGCCCAAGGCCACCCAAGGTCACACAGCCAGGAGACGGCTAGGCTGGGACATGCCCCCAGGTAGGGATGGGAAGGGGTTTAGGTGGGGAGGCTCAAAGGCTTCAGGGGGTAGGGAGGTGAGGGATGCCAGACAGGCTGCTGTGACGCAGGCACTGCCCGAGCAGGCCCTCCCTCCCGCCGCCCTTGGGCTATGCCCACCAGGCTCTCCCGCAGAGAGGCTCTGCCCAGTGAGCGGAACCCAGTGCAGGGCCTCCTGCCCAGATCACGATGTTCCCAAGAACAGGAGGCAATTGCCCTGGCCAGCCAAGATTTACAGGTTGTTTACTTTCCAACAGTTACTGCTTTGGATAATTAATGCCACCTAAGACATAATGGAGGCCATCGTTGCCTCAGAGAGAGGAGGTCTGGGCACCCACACTCCTGTCCTAATGGCAGACAGAGAGAGCAAACCCTGCCCACACTGTGTCTGGCATGTGTGGCTTGTCTTGTCACTTGAATACGTGCAGCACTGTGCAAGTTTGTGGACACAGAGCACTCACACACAGGCATGCTTCAGGGAAAAGGCTCTTTCATCAACAGACCCGATCCCAATCCTGAGGCTGTGTCGCTAGGCAACCCTGGGCGAGGCACTCCGCCTCCTCACAAACACATACAGATGCCCGGGACTCGGCACCACGCCTGGCACACAACGGGTCTCCAACAAGTACCTGGCAGAGAGTGAGTGTGTGTGTGCATGTGCACAGAAGTAAAAGAGTGTAAGTCATGTCCTGGAGTCTTTTTAGAGAAAAACTGTTTCCAGGCTAGGGCAGGGAAAAGACAAGATGCTCCTCTTGTCTTAAGCATCTTGTAGTATCGAAAGTGAGGAGATGCTCAGAAAAAGGATGGAGGCATGTCAGAGCTGCCACGGAGCCAATCTAAAGCAGTTCCCAATGACCACCGCTGGCCCAATTTGAGCAACAAACTAGAGAACAATAATGCTGAATTTTAACCCACAGAATAAAATAAGTATCTGTGAGTCTATACTGATATAAGTATAGATATATAAATGAATGGTAGGGGAGAGAAATGGCATTCCAGCTGTGCAGTGTGGGAAGAGGGAACTAAATAAAAATCGGTGCAGACAAGATCCCCCAATGGATGCTACAATTAGCTGGCGCAAATTTAAGGATCATCAAGATATCAGGCTAGTCTCCAAGTACCTCCCTCCAAATATTTATTAATTACAGAGGGGAAAATAGCAGAGAAACCTGTCAGACACTAATCATCAAGGCTACTGCCACCATCAAGCAGGAAGACTGCGCAGCATCGTGGTCCCTAATATGATGCACTGGCAAGGGCACAATTTCACTTCTGTGGCATCCTTGCCAAGAATGCATAACCTCAGTCAAACCATCAAAAACATCAATAAAACCCAAATTGGGGAGCAGGTACAAAACTGTTTGGTAAGACCTCTGGAAGTGTGAAGTTCATGGCAGAGAAGGAAAGACTAAAGGACTATCACAGTTTGCACACTAAGGAAAACATGACCGTGAAGTGCTGTGTGGGACCCTGGACAGAAACCTGGAATAGGAGGAGGTCAGACAGTAGTAGAGGAACTGGCACAATTCAAATAAAGACTACAGGAGAGTGAACAGAATCACACCAGTGTGACTGCCTGGTTCCAACAACTGTGCCATGATGATATGCTAACATTACAGGAAGTGGGATTAAAGGTATAAGGAATTCGTGGCACTATTTTTTACTTTTCTTTCAGTCTAAAATTATTCTTTTTCTTCTTTTTCTTATTCTATTTCTTGATGCCCTGGGTTCCCAAGGCCCACCCGCACTGTGGGCGGTAAACGAGTAGGGCCCAGGCGTGAGCCAGCTCGTAAGCACTGCTGGTGGACTCTCAATCCGGGGCCTCTGGACCCCTGGACACTTGGTCAGCATTTTAAAAACCTGTTTGCTTTGCTAAGAATGGTATCGCTTTTTCCTATTTTATTTTATACTTCATTGCTGATGGTTCATAGGAAATTCACTAGTTTTTCATGTCAGACTTGTGTCCAGCTACACTGCTGCACTAAAACCTAGGAAACCGCAGACCGCAACCCACTCCGGGTCACAGAATGGCAAACGCATACAGGTCCACCTAACACAACGGTCCTTACAGGTCCATTAGCAGAAGGGCCACAAAAAAGAGCCACGTATAAAGGAAATACATGTAAGCTAATGAGAAGACATTTAATTTTACTGCTGCTATGAAAAAGTAGGTAAGTGAAAATAAAAAGAAAGTGCTAATTTTCTGTGTGGATATTAGAAGATTCAAATGGTAGACAATATGGAATGCAGGCAAGAATGTGGAGACAGAGGTACCTCCCTGCACAGGTGGTAGGGGTATAAACACCCAAGTTAGAATGGCAGAGGACAGTACAGAGTAGAAAATCAAATCTCTAAGATAAGGTCAGAACTGTGACTCGCCCAGGCACCTCCCCTCCAAGCCCTGGACCCATATCCAAGTTGAGGCTAAGGGCATTCACATGCCCTTGGTCAGCCAAGATCTTGGATGTGGCAGCCAGACAGCCTGGGTGCTCATATTCCAAACATCACTAGATAAAGGATTCTCCTTCCTCTGGGGGTAAACAGGGCTTGTCAGTATAGCCTGAGACAACCAAAGCCTCCTTTTCCCTCTGACCCCCAGGCCTTCCAGAGGCGTGTACACCTGTGGATCACCTCAGGGAACTGCTCCACTGTTAGCCACTGCTTCCAGAGTAGAAAAAGGAGAGGGTGGGAGCAGCCTATTTACATCGGGCCCAGCTGTCGGGCCACGCCCGATCCAGGTGAGCCAGCCCGATCCAGGTGAGCCAGCCCGATCCAGGTGAGCCAGCCACCTACCTGGGCCAACAATCCCTCCCTGGGAGTGTGGACCTGGAAGCAGGGAACAAGAGTAGCAGCCTCCCCAGATGCTGCCAGCAGCTTCTGATGGTGTTACCATCAGCTCTCTGGTCACAGAGGCAGGGACGCTGGTGGGAAGAAACAGCATAAGGCAGATCCCCAGAGAGGAACAGAGAAGAGAGTCAGAAAATCCTCGTGGGGTTTGAACCTCTGGCTTCTTTGCTCCTGAGGCTGTGCAGTCCTGCCTCGAGCCCCAGCTTTTTGTGCTGCCAGCAGGGAGCCAACAGTGGCCCACAGAAGAGGTTCCACCACTCTGCCATCGCCCGTCAAAAAGACGGACAGTAACAAGTGCTGGATGTGGACAAACTGGAACTCTCATACACTGGTGGGAACGTGTAATGGTGCGGCCACTTTGGGAAACGGTCTGGCAGCTCCTCAAAACATTAAACGTAGTTACCACAGGCCCGAGAAATTGCACATCTAGGTGTATATACACAGGAACAATGAAAACGCAGGTCCACACAAAAACATGTACATGTTCACAGCAACATGTGTGTAACAGCCACAAAGTGGCGACAACCCAAATATCCATGGACTAAAGAATGAACAAATAACATTAGGTGCATCCGCATAACGAAGGGTCGCTGGGCAACGAAAAGGCACGAAGTTGCGATGCACGCTGCAGTGTCCGTGGCCCTCGGAAATGTCGTGCTGAGTGATGGCTGTCAGTCACAAGAGCCACACCATCTGTGCCATGCCATTTATGTGGAATGTTTAGAACAGGTACATTTATAGAGTTAGAAAGTGGATTAGTGGTTGCTTAGGACCAGGGAAAGAATGAGAATTAATTACTAATGGGTGCAGAGTTTACTTCAGGAAGAACAATGTTCTAAAATTAGTTGAGATAATAGTTTAATATATTTAGTTAAATGTACTAAAAAGCACGAACTGTATAGTTTAAATGAGTGGATTATATGGGATGTGAATTGTACCCCAACAGAACTATTTTTTAAAAAAAGGAGATCAGAGTAAAGTGTCACTCTGTGACCTGGGCAAGTCACACAGACTTGCTGGGCCTCTGTGCACCCATCTGTAATACAGGAGCGACATGGGGGCTGCTTAAGCTAGGGTGGTGCTTCTCAAACTTTAACATGTTTATAAATTGCCGGAACCTTGTTAAAATGCAAGTTCTCATTCAGTTGTTCTGCAACAAATGCAAAGTTCTGCATTTCTAACCAGCTTTTAGGTAATGCTACTTCAGGGACCACATTTTCAGTTGCAGATCACCAGAGATATCTTAGGCCCCCTCTCGCTCTAATACTTAAGGAGTCTGCTCTTGCCCAGCTCTGTAAATTCCCAGAGTAGGTGTGGTCTCTCCTTCCCCTTCAGGATTCAAAGGGTCCTCTCACCACCCAGTAAGAAGTTTCCAGGACATGGTATCTGGCAAAGGAAGGTCAAGAACCTCCCAAATCTACCTGGGCATGCAGCCCCAGACTGTGTACACAGAGGTCCTTTACCTGCAAAGCACAGAGCTGTGAATGCAGCAGGGCCCACATTTTCTTAACAAGGTCCATCCCTCTCTTTCTGGAAAGAAAAAAGTGAAGAACAGCAGTACCCTTAAAGCAGTGGCTAACAAATCCTAGTATACCCTAGCATCTGATTGCTGGGCTGCTTAGTAAAAACAGATTCCTGCCCCTCCCAGTTCTAACACAGCAGGAACCACATAGTCTGGGAGGTTCTGATGCTCCTAGCACTTTGGTTCAAGGCTAAATACCACTCTAGAGCCATGCTGGAGGGAAGACACAACTGTGCTCCAAGAGAAATGTTGGGAACCCATGATATATGCTGACAAGTCGATTCTACCCTCCAGACCTCAGTTTCCCCATCAATAAATGGTTGAATGAGATACCCCTTGAGGTATGCAAAGGGCATTCATGTGTAAGGTAAGGTGACAGGCCAAACAGAAGGTAGAAAGGGAGGCTAGCTGTCCATCTCTGACCTCCAGCCAAGAAACACGAAGCCCCTCACACAATGGGTTTCTTTGCCAGAGAGCTCCGTCAGGAAGAGTGCCCCATGGGGCCTGTGAGAGGGACACAGCCCTGAGAAAAAAGAGTTAGGAACGTCAGTTCCTAATTAACACAAGGAAGCACCTGTCCTTCTCCCCGTGCCCTCTACAGACTCCAAAACTGTCCATACCTGGGCTCACGCCTGTCCCTGCCTCAGCAGGTTGAATGACCCAGAAACATCCATCTTTTCTCTGGGCTTCCTTCCTTCTCTTGTGAAATACAAGGGTTAAAACAATCATGGCACCTACTTGTGTGGACTGGCTACTTTGACACGTAACAAAATACAAACACGTATTCCTCGTTCAGAGCAGATAATCTGCATACATGCTTCTGAGTACTAATTCTACCATAATCCACCTGAAACCTGACTCAGGGACCCACTTACAAAGAGTAAAGTGTAGAGGGGTGCTTCCTACCCCTGACCTTCTTCCCTGCTCCCCTCCTCTCCAAACACCCATGAAAAATAGCCATACTTAATGGCAGAAGAGAAATAACATTTATTAAGATCTGCTGACATACCTAGCATTAAATATGAGTATCTTCCTACAACGTACCATACAAATTATAACCCTTTCTACCTGTGCAGTGACCAAAGCAGAGTTTATTAAACCTGGTCCTCCAGCCCCACTGATGGTCTGTCCTGGTTGGTTCAGGGGTAGGACACTCACAGGTGCCAGGCAGTCAGCTGTGGCACAAGCTACCGGCCAGGGACAAAGCCACGGTGCCCTTTGGAACCAGGGAGGGCACGCTGACAGCCACAAACACATCTGTGCTGCTGGTCCTGCGGCATCTGGGCAGTGCCTTCATGAAGTTTAAATTATGGGCACCAGCCTATGTGAGCTGCCCCTGAAATTTTGGAATGCGCTACTTTCATTATTTTTACAGGAAAAGCCAAGGTACTTGGCAGAAACGTGAGCTGGCTTCAACGGCAGCTGCCCAGATTGAAGAGCGGATACATCAGCAAGCAAACAGAAAGTATCACAGAAGCCACCGAAGCCCCTGAGCCACTAAACGTGGGGGCCGGTCCTCTGTCACCACAAACCGTGTTTGGCAGCACTCAGTGAAGCTGCAAACAGGGTCACCTTATCAGGGAGGGACACAGCAGACCTCCTTGACTGGGGACAGAAGAGCAAGTCCTCTAAAATTTCACGTCATGGAGTATCATGACGGCTCATCCTGAGGGCAGACATGGTCACTCACAGGCATCAAAATCCTTCTAGTCCTGGGAGACGGAGGCCGAAAACATCTGAAAGAGAGCTCGGAAGACTGCAGAACGACACCCGATGGAAACAGCACATGGTTTGGGTGACAACAGCCAGCTTCAGGAAGGCTTCCAGCTGCTTGCCCAAGAAATGTGCAAGGAAAGGGAAAGAGAGAGGAGCTGAGGAAGAAAAAGAAAATGCCTGAAAACTTCCACACACACAGGGAACGGGAGGGTGATGAAGGGGGACCGGGGTGGGGTGGGGGGGGGGTTGCAGTTAAAATCTCAGGCTGAAGCTGCACTAGAAGGACCGACGAACCTGCTCAGGGTAAAGAGAGGGAGGCAGGAAGCAGAGACCAGGACGAGGAGTCAGACCTGATTTGAAGAAATTCAATGATCCTCTCAACTTAAATGCTTCCTTAACATTTAGAGAGAAGAACAAAGAGTAACTTTTTAAAAGTTACATGAAGAAAATCAAACGCACAAAGCACCTGCAGTTCAAATCCAAGTCTCCACCCAGCGCAGGCATCCCAACACATTCCGTCCGACACATTAGCCCAAAGATGCAAAGAGCTCTCACAAACAAATAAGGATGAAAACCCTATTTGAAAAATGGGTAAATCACATGGAAGGCAAAAGGAATAGAAATAACCAAATAAAATATAAAACATATTTAACAAAATTGAGGAAATAAGAAACTAACACAGGAATATTTTATATTTCCCCCACTAATGACCAAAGGTTAAAGAGTGCTGGCACAGGTACAGATATAAAATAGACATCCTCATTCATTCAAAATAAGTTATACATGGCAGACACTGTGCTAGGATGAGCAGTGAACAAAATATTCAGGGTCTCTGCCTTCGAGAAGTTTATATTCACGTGTGGGAGAGGTGGGGCAGGTAGTAAGGACGGAGGAAATAAACAATTATCCATATAGTTATTATTCACAAAAGTACAAATCAGCACACCTTTTTTTATAGGAATTATGTGGTGCTGGCAGTTCTATTTATAGACATTTATCCTACAGAGATTTTCACTCCTGCTCAAGCACAAAGGTGTGGGTACAAAGATGCTCCCTGGAGTGCTAGGCGCAATCATGAAAAAGTGGGAACAAGCACAATGTCCTCAAGAGGGTAAGTTATGTAACACCCACACCATGGGTCACCATGTAACCAGGAAAGGTCAGCTTTGGTTTGTTTTTGTGATGTTCCCACTGGGAAGACTTTCAGGATATTTTGTTGGACCAAAAAAAAAAGCAAGTTGCTAAAGGGTAGATATAATATGATCCCCTTTCTCTTAAAAAGAGTCATACACATTTCTACAAGTGTCCATGTATGGGTGTCTATATACAATTAGATGTATGTAGGTTAATGTATGACTATGCAATTAAGACACGTATGGGTTAACGTATGAGTAAGAAAAATCTCGGAAGTGAGGTTAGGGGAAGCTTTCCAGAGTACAAATTTATGTACTATTTTGTTTTATAGTAAGTATGTGCTACTTTTATACTCTGGAAAAAAACAATAAGGGAGAAATCATTTTTAAAAAGTAATATACTATTTTGTTTTATAGTAAGTATGTGCTACTTTATACTCTGGAAAAAAACAATAAGGGAGAAATCATTTTTAAAAAGTAATATTTATGGGTCATTTGATTTACTCAGTTTATATCCCAAACTTCAGGCAAAAAATTAATCTGGAAAGAAAATTTCAGCTATGGAGAAAGGTACAGTAACTCATCCTCTGCCTCACTCCTGAAATTCAGTGTCACTGATATAATCAAGGAGAAGGGAAGATATTAACTATGCATTTACTATTTGCCAGACATTCATTATTCACTTAACTCTCGAGGCAACGCACAAAATGAAACCATCCCAATTCCAGGTAAACAGAGGCTCCTAGAGATTAAGTGATTTTCCCAAAGCAGAAGCTGGTGGGAAAAAAAAAAAAAAAGTGCTGCCGTTCTGTCTGGGCTGAGGGAGCAGGGAAGACAGACTCCCCACAGGGTCCCTTATCTCCCCAGCCGTTCCCTCAGGTCACTGTGAGTGGAGGTTGAGAGACTGAATGGCGGGCTTGGGGTAGGAGAACCTGATTATGGTTTTTTTTTCGTTCAAGAGGGGATTTTCTCCTCTCTCCAGTCCTTCATGGTCCTCTCCCCTGCAAGTTTTTTTACTGATTCCCTCAGAGCTTCACCTCCCACATTAGTGCTCAGCCTAGAAACCTGCCAGGAGGCAATCCTAGAAAAAGTGGCCAAAACCGAAAATGGGGTCTCCTCTTCCAGAGCCCCACATCCCAGCGCAGCCACTGCCCAGGCTAGCCTGACGATGGGCCGTGGGAGGCGAACCTGACTGCACCT
The DNA here is from genome assembly GCA_004027735.1 of Carollia perspicillata. Lineage (NCBI taxonomy): Eukaryota > Metazoa > Chordata > Mammalia > Chiroptera > Phyllostomidae > Carollia > Carollia perspicillata. Next base: position 19,508 of record PVKM010012215.1, on the reverse strand, counting down.
CTCTCAGCCTGCCAGCTGTACAATGGGAAGATGTAGTACATTTTGGGAGAATAATTTAAGAGAGAATATCATAATGTGTTATGCAAATTCTAAAGTGCTAAACAAAGTATCACCCTAAAGATGGTGAGGTGCCCACGTAAAGTAATCCTTGACACAAACACTCACATCATTTAGGAGTCCGATGTTCTTTGTAATCACAAGTATAAAGATGGTATTTTAACACCATGCATAGGATGTCTCCTCCAGGTTATGTCTATCGTTTGATTATACAGAGAACAAAAAACAGAAGAAAAGGTCCGCAGACCTTCCTGCCTGTTGCCTGCCTGTCCGAAAGCTACTACCCTTCAATTCTAAGAGGGGGTGATTCTTAGGTCTAGAACCAATCTGGTGATAATCTTTGAACTAGGAAAAGGACAAAAATAGTGAAAAATTTCAAAGTCCCAATTGGATGACGTTGTTAACTTCCAAAACAAGATTAGGGTAAACATGCTTCTGCTTCGTTATTAACAATGGCTGACGTGTCAGTGCTTACTATGCGCCAGACCCCGTTTTCAGTGTCCTGCATATATTTACTTGTTTCATCCACATAGTAGTGCCTACTTTGTAGGAATTTTCTTTCCTCCATTTTACAGGTGAACATTGGAGAAACTGAGTGGTTAAGTGACTCATCCAAGTGGCTGTCCAATAACTCTGCCTCGGCCAGGAAGTTGGAGATCTTGGCCATCATTCCTATTCCTTGTGTCCCGAATCCTAGTCATCCTGAACTACTTGGATTCTTTGGATAGAGAGTGTGCTTAACTGCACCACCCCCAGCCCAACCCACCCCTGCCTTTGCACATGGCTTTTCCCTCTTCTCACTGAACCACCATTCCTTCCAATGAACAGGAAATTTTTTTCCATGAATAAGTGAAATTAAGAGTCCAAAAGAAATTCATGACTATGTGTAAGATTTAAGAAGTTTCTTTGGCAGGAAATACCAAAGCTTTCTCCCAAACAAGTCATTCTTGCAGTTGTGTCTTATCTCAAAGCTGGAATTTACTACAGATTGCCTGGAGCAATTTCCTCTACCATCCAGGACTCCTCCCTCACCACCCTCTTCATCCCTTCCCTCTGGCTCCAGCCCGCCTTCAGGAAAGACGCGTCCCCTGTGACCTTTGGCCACTGACAGTCAATCTGAAAGTTTTCAGACCTACATTCAACAGCTGTCCACCCCTTTTCTTCAGGATTCCATTTCAGAGGAAGATGACATACTTTGTTTTTCCCTTTTTAAAAAAGATTTTATTTATTTATTTTTAGAGAGACGGGAAGGAAGGGAGAGAGAAGGAGAGAAACATCGATGTGATCTGCAAGAGAAACATCAGTTGCCTCTCCACACCTCCAACCAGGAACCTGGCCTGCAAGCCAGGCCTCTGCCCTGACCAGGAGTCAAACTGGCAAACTTCCTGTTTGCAGGACGATGTCCAACCCACTGAGCCACACTAATCAGGGCAACATACTTTGTTTTCCAAACCATTTTCACCATATTCAAAATTAGTCATTGGGCTCGGTGACAGGATATCAAATCTAACACTCCTTGCCCAAGCCACACGAGGTCAGGGCATCGGTTTGACACTGCACTGAGAATGGGCCACCAGTGGTTTCAGTGGCTTTTTGATTTACAGGTACAGCCTCCCTTCCATGTCTTCAGAGAACTTTAAACACATCATTACAAGGAAAATGACGTGGGACGGCTCAATAGAAAGACTGCAACATCACAGAGCCAGTGCGGTAAACAAATGCTTAATAGCAAACTTTTCAATGGACCAAGAAAATAGAGACTGATGTGTCAAAACTATCTTTTAACTGAATCAATGCCTATGTCATATGACACAGAAGGACAGGCTACTTTCAATAAGGTATGTTGAAAAAGATATCCAGTACGGCATACTAATAATAGACCAAAAAGAGAGAAAATGGAATAAAATAAATTGTGCCTGTTATTTTTTTAAAGATTTTATTTATTTATTTTAGAGAATGGGAAGGAAGGGAGAAAGAGGGAGAGAAACATTGATATGTGAGAAATATACTAATTGGTTGCCTCTCATGTGCGCCCCACTGGAGACCTGGCCTGCAACCGAGGCATGTGCCCTGACTTGGAATTGAAGCTGTGATATTTTGGTTCACAGGCTGGTGCTCAATCCACTGAGCCACACTGGCCAGGGCAAATCAGGCCTAATTTTAATTTTCTGAATATTCATTGAGCACCTATCATCAAGAACCAAGCATAATGCTAGGGATATAATCTGTCATTCATAGATATATATGCTCTCATAGAGCTCCATTTTATTACGGGGGGCAGGCACTATCATAATCACACTATATTATTTTCTTCCAGCAGTTATGATAATATTGTCATAAATAATACAAGAAAATAGTAAAACAATACACAGGCATAGTAAATTATGTTTAAGAGGCTTTAATAATGACAGAAAATGTTAGACAATAATAGTACTTAATAAAAGCAAGAAACAATTTTATAAAGCATATGACCTCATAAATGTTAAAAAGAAGGATACGGAAGGAATATTAAATGGTTGTAAAATCCATCTATAAGAATAATTGAGAATGGCTAAGAAGAATTTTGTAAGGAGCTTCTACTCACAAATAGGGAACTACTTATTTCCAAGGAGAAGTGGAATGGGAGCCAATTAATCACAGGGTGGGGGACAAATACCTGCACAGGGGTCTGTTTTTAAACTAAAAGTTTAGAATATGGTTTTTCAAATGTTTCAAATGTGGCATTTTAAACCCCTAGAAATGGATAAACTAGGCAATAACTAGTAAGTAGGTTATCTTTTTAGAAAAACATACAAACTTAGATCTTTACATCACATCATAAATTCCAAATGCAAATGCAACATAACATAAATCTTACTGGAAAAGCTGGAAAGAAAACATATTTTATGTTTTAATAATTCAAAATGTCATCAAATGATGAATTAAGTTTTCCCCAAAATTCCTGCCGCATTTAAATATTAAAATTTAAAGACCATTTAATAAAATTTAGGAAACTATTAAACTGATTTGGGGTGGGAAAGCATTATAAGCATAAAAAAAAACCATTTTAAAACACAAAATGTTGACAACAGAAACTTAAAGTAAATTTCTAAACACACACAAAAAATCATGACATATATCCCACACCATAAATACCATTATCATGCAATAAAATAGTCAAATGGCCTACGACTGGGGAAAATATTTGCAAAGTACAGCAGCTAAAAGGTTGATGTTCTTCATATACGGTGCGCTCTTATTATCAGTAAGATATAAACATCCTGATAGGAAAATGTGCAAAGGATGTGAACATAATTGATGGAGAAATAAAAAAGATCAATAAACATCTGAAAATATTCAACCATATCAGCAGTGATAGAACTGCTACTTTAAAATTGCATTTCGACTTCACTAATGAGCGTCCAGTGCTGGGTAACAATGAAACACACCCGCTGGCCAGAACAGGAACCAGCACACTATGCTGAGAAGGCAACGTGGTAAGTGCATCGAAAGCCTTATTCGAAACCTTTGATCCAGTAATTCTAATTCTATGTCTAAGTTACATGTCTAAAAATAAACAAATAATCAACATTTCCCACAAAGATAACAAACGAAAACTAAGTAATGTATTATGAAACTGGACAAGTAACAACTGCAATATGTAATACTATGCAGCCATTATGAAAACTTCAGTTCTCAAAGCATTTTTAGTGACATAAGCTCACAAACACAGTAAATTAAGAGCACAGGACATGTGTCTGTGCATGACCATAATTGTGAAAGGTGCCTATACAAGCATCTGGAAACAGGGGTAGCAGTGTTTCTCAGGTAAAATTAGAGATTTTGCTTTTGCTTTTCTTTTGATTTTCCTTATACTTTTCTAAATCATATAAAAATTTTTATGAACAAGTATTATTTTAATTAACAGAAAAATATAGCTTAAAAATATCTAAAATAAATGCACCAAATTAACACAGGATGGTAAGACCATGGGACAATTCTCTCTCCCTCTCTTTTAACTTATCTATATTGAGCACAGGATAAACTCTTAAAAAGACCTGGTATGCTGACTGTAAAACACTGTCCAAAGTTTACTGGTTAAAGGCAAGAGGCGGAGGGAAAGTGGAGAAGGCAGTCAATCGCCTAAAGACGGCCAGGGAGGCGTGTGCACCCAGTGACCTGGTCCAGCAGTTCCTCAGAGCACTCACTCCTCACACCATAGAACGGAGCCAGGAATAAAAACTGCCTCGCAGTGCAATGCTCCACAAACATCATCCAGTCTCTTCATGCTACGTTTAGGCAAGAGAGAGAAGCCACTGCGCAACACAACAAGCTGGCAGCAGTTGGCTTCAATAAAAGAGAAAGAAAAATGGCTGAAGCCCTTCCACAAATAAGCCCAGACGCACAGAGCTACCTTCCACATGGCCACATCACCCACCATCAATGGACACCAGACTCAGCAGATGGAGCACAGATCTCAGGACCTGAGCCAGGTGCCCTACTGCTTGGCCTGGCAACTCACTGAGGCCACAGCGCTATTACAGGCATAAGCATGCCCTTCCACTGGACCAGGTCAACCACGGGAAAGGGCTGTTTCCACCCAGAGGCACCTGCCAACTTGGTTCCCTGGCCCAGAAACTGGCAAGTTCAGCAGTCAGAGGAGAGCCTGATGATCAGGTTGAAATTCCACCCCCAGCTGGCTTCCCAAATTGAGAAGCCAAAGTTCTACAGAAAGGAGAACTATGTAAGACAAACCACTAGCACACTCCAGCTCCCTTGTAACTTGGGGCAACTCTACAGAGACCACTGTGTTCCCCTGCCCCTCTGCTCTTCCCATGTATTTATTTATTTATTTATATTTATTTTTAGAGATGTTATTCATTTTTTAGACAGAGGGGAAAGGAGGGAGAAAGAGAGGAAGACAGACAGCGATGTGAGAGAGAAACATCAGCATGTGGTTACTTCTCACACACTCCCAACCAGGCACCTGGCTGCAACCCAGGCATGTGCCCTGACTGGGAATCGAACCAGTTACCTTTTGGTTTGTGAGATGATGCTCAACCTACAGAGCCACACCAGTCAGGGCTGCTCTTCCCATGTAAAACTGAGGGGCAATCAATCCACTTGACGTGGGGTGTCTATGAGGTAACTCAGGAAGGAAATGCAATAAACGCATACACATACTCACAGAAAAACTACAAAAATGCCATCCATCAAGACAGTGATACTTGGTTCCTGAAAAAGGGAGTCCGGAATCAAAAAGCCACTATCATATCAGGCACTTCACACACCTTCACTGTTTTAAATGTCACAAAATTAAACATCCTATTTCACACATGAAAACACTGAAGCTCAGAGGAAAAAGAAAACGCATCTCAAAGTCACAGACCTAGGAAATGCTAAAGTTGGAATTTAAACTTCAGAGCCCATGTCCTTTCTCATGGTACACAGTGAGATACTGTGTTCCCATCACCACAAAGGATATCTATCTGGCATGTGTGGCGTCCAGCCCCCATGCTGTGGCCTGTCTTCCCAGCAGCAGGGGTGCAGCTCCAGAATGACGACAGACCTGGTACACCAAATGTGCTTAATCTATGTGCAGGAAATGGCATCAGTTGTGGTCACAGTAAACAGCAATTATAACAATGGCTACAATCACTAAGCATCTGCTGTGTGGAGGGCCTATACAAAGAATGTTACCTATATTTGGCCTAAGTAACAGCAGAGTTGATGTGTCCATTTTTCAGAGGAAAACACTGAGGCTCACTGACATCTCACAGCTAGGAAATGTAATCCATCTGACACCACAGCCTCATTCCTGATCCCCACCTCCCCTATTGTGACAAAGTGATAAAACCCAAATAGGGGTTCAGGTCAACTCCCCCTTCCTTCTCCCCAGCCCCCTGGCTCTGCCCTGGCCCAGTGCTCTGGCCACTACCTTGGTTGAGGTAGGTCAGTGTCTCTTCATGCAGCTTCACGGCTGGGGACGTGGCAGCACACAGCACATACTGCAGGGGTGGCAGGCGGGCTTCATTCTCAGGGGACAGCTGGGGCTCCTCCTGCTTGAAGATGGGCAGAGCGAGCACATCACTGCAACACACAGAGGAAGCAGTCAGGAGCAGAACCCCAAGAGCAAAGACAGAGTCAAGCTGGGAGCAGTGAATGCAGACCACAGTCATCAAGGGCAGCACAGAGAAGCACGTGGCAGCACGCTGGGCCAGCTTCCCACACCGCACGTCACAAACACTTTCAGAAGGAGCACACCCATCTGCGATGACTCTGCTCTTCTCAGTGTCCCTCAGGAGATTTGGTCAATCGAATCACTAATGAGGTCAAAATTCGAACTCATCTCACATACACCGCGAGAAATTACAGAAGTGTTCTCTACGACAAGGGGGACTAACAGCCATGGAGTGAACTTTAGAGGCCATACTCTCTCCACCCGCAAGAAAGACATTATAAATTCTTGCTTTTAAAATAAGACTCTGAACAGGTATTTTAATTATTTTCATTTACTTATATTTTAAATCCTTACCCAAGAATATGTTTATTTGATTTTAGAGAGAGGGGTGGAGGGGAGAGGAGAAAAACATCGATGTGAGAGCATGACATGAACTGGGAGCCTCCTGTGCGCACCACAACTAGGGGTCCGGCCCGCAGCCAGGAGTGTGCCCTGACTGGGGATCAAACCTGCCACCTTCCGGTGCGCCGGACAGCGTTCCAATCAACTGAGCCACCCAGCCAGGGCAAATATTTTAATTGTTTAAATAAACTATTTTATTTATTGGCCACTTCTCAGAATAATACAACTCTGTCCTTGGGGCTCTGTAAACTATGCAAATACAGAAACTGTTTGCTTTACTCACCTAGACTGAGACATCCCCCCACCCTTCTAAAAATAAAAAGGACAGCTGATCCATAATCCCTATGATAAGGGTCATACTAATATCTCCTAAATGCAAAACAAGGACATTGGTTTCAATTCTGTGTTCTTGTTCAAACAGAAAATGGTTAGATGCTCAAAGATTCTTTTCCTCCACATCTGAACAAAACCCCCTGACATATTCACAAAAAAACCTAGCCTCACAGCAGCCTACAACTAGAGAACATGTTTCTAGATGTATTTTTAAATGCCTTTGCAAAGAAAAAAGAAATTCTTGAGAACATGAATGACCTGTGGGCAGGACAGACTTGTTTAAGATCTCTAAATTACAAGCAGCACAAAAACAGGTGCCAAAAAAGTGCCAGTGCTCTTATCTTGATAACCCTCCTCCCTCTGTGTGTCCAGGGTTATAAATCAGATTCACTGACCCCACTTCACTGTATAAACAGCAGAGCCACTGGTACAATCTGTTCCTCATACAACACAATAAACGAATGTCTCTAAAACACAAACTCAGCACACACCCCAACGATGTCGAACCAATTCCCAGAAGGAAAAACCAGGCTTGGAGCACACCTGGAAAACCTCCCGTGAGTGCACCTTCCCTGCCATGGTCCGTGGCCCAAAAAACCAGAGCGCAGTGCTATGTTGACTTTCCCTACACACCGTGTCTTCCTTTTACCAGACTGGCACACACTCCCAACCCCAGTGGTTATGTAGGAACAAGGGAGAAGCAGGCAGGACTGCCCACCCAGGGATGGCATAATTTCATGTTTGCCCAGACCATGTTAAGTTAATAATCCATGGGCTGGCTGCTGCCTTTAAATTTAAAAAAGGCGGTTGGGGGTGGGCAGGGTAAGAACCATCACTCAACAGTAACTTGTTTCAAGCCTGGTATCCTTATTTGCCAAGGAATAAAAGTCATGAGAACACCAAACAGAAAAGGTGAAGAACGGAGTTTTATAAAGGCCACCACCCTGGTAAGGTCAAACAACTTGCAAAAGTTCTGCAGTGAGAAGGCAACCAAAAATAAAATACAAAACCAAGGAAGAGGACAAGACCCTCACTCTAGAGTTGGGGGAACAGGGGACATATTTACTGACCACCCCCCACCCCACCCACCTTGGCCTTCATTGAGGTCAACTTCTACAAGGCAAAAACCCTAGCTTCTAAGAAGTGAAATAAAAGGATGGGGGGCATGGACCAAATGCTTCTTTATCCATGGACCCCAAATGATCTCAGAAACCAATATGGCTTTACGGCACCTTTCACCCCAACTCCTTGCCCTCCCCGCAACCTCCAGGACAATACCAAAACCCCAAAAGGTATCTCAGGTATTCCACAGACAAATTTCCTCCTCAGTAGCAGAGGTGCCTGCCATGCGAGGGGAATTATTTCCTAATGGGATGACATTGTAGGTATCCAGGAAGTTTTAAATACACTCACCCTCCATTCAAGGTCACCTTCAAAGTCAATTTTAAGGTATGGCACACACTTAATGGCCACAAACTAAAACTTAGGCACAAAACTAATTAAAACTGCATCTTGCATTATAATAAATATGTTGTAGCATTTTGTGTAAGTGAATGGACACGATCTTCTGCCAGGGACTATCGCCTGCCCAGTGGGCTTCCGACATATCCCAGAGCAGCTTCCCTCTGGTGACATCATCAGGGTCTTCAGGGAGACCATCAGTCCTTAATTAAGAGCCTAGACATATGCCATCCCCTATGATCCTGACCATGGATAAAAAACAACAGACACACCAACTCAGTCATCCCGTTGCCTTCTGGATGGGGGATGTCTTCACGGAGAACTACTGGACAAATACCTCTCAGAAGCCAGGATTCACAAATAACATGTACAGTTAATAAAAATAAATTTTCCAAGAAGCTGTTAAAAAAAAAAAAGCAAATAACATGTACTGCTAAATATGGGTAGAAATTTCCTGGAGGGGGAAAAAAAAAAGCACTGCTGGGGGCTCTCACTTTGGGGCTGTCAGCACCAGAGACTCCCTCAGCCTCACTTTTTATTCCCTATCTCTGCGCACGTCCAAAATGCCATTTGGGTTAAATTGGGCACATTTCATAAATTGTGACTAGGATGGAAATAGAGACAGGCTAAAGCTGGTTCAGTCCGAGTTCAGAAAGAGAAATGATTGCCCATTAGTACCCGGCCAGCTGCAGAACAGTGGCAAACAATCCTCCAGAGATGGACGCTAACAGGGTCCGACTTCCTAAGTTTAGGAGATAAAAGAGAACTTTACAGACAGGCAGGACTTATTTTTCTCCTTGAAGAGCGCTAGTCAAACCCCTGAGGAAGAAAGATTTTTATCAAGGGCAAGAAGCGTGTGGGCCTCAGGTCAAAACGCTCAAGACCACCTAGAGGGAGGGAGCAACTAGACCCTTCGAGTCCCCGCTGGTACCCGGAGACAGCGGCTGCGATGCAAGTCAGTGTTCGCCACTTACTCGACCCTTGGCGGGACCAAGGACACTGGAGAGGGCATGAGGCTCGGAGAGGGACCGGGCGGAGAGGGGCAAAGAGCAGGACACTAGACTTCGGGACAGGCGAAACTCCGACGCCAGAGGTAAGAAGACGAGGCACTAGGGAGCACTTGGGTTGGCTACGGCCAACAGGTGTGCGCTCAGAGCCCGCCAGAGTCGTCAGGGGAGGTGCCCTCCTGGGCACAAGGTTCTGCAAGCCGGGTCCCCAACACCGCACAACAGGTCACGCCAGCGTCCATCGGTCTGTCCCTAGGAAGGACTCTAGGTTGCTGTATCTTCTCAGAACGCAAAGGGCAGAGAGCAAGGAAATGTAGCGCTGCTAGGGCTCTGAAGAGCCTGGACCCCAACGCTCCCCTAGGCACAGCGGACATCCAACAGCGCCTCCCCTGCCGACCCGGCCCGCAACCGCGACCGATCCCCGTCCGCGGTGCGGCACTTACCGCAGGTAGCTGCTGGAGTTGTGCTGGTTGTAGTGTTCGGGCTGCGTGTGCCAAAACAGCATGGCTGGACTTCCGAGCCCGCCACGACCGGCGTGCAGAACCGGACGCAGGCCGCGCCTACCTCGCACGGTCACCTGAAAGCAGTCTCCGTAATGCTGTTCCTGCCAGCCCCGCGCTTTTAAGAACGGCCCAAGGGGCGGGGCCGCGTCCGAGCCCTCCCTCCGGGCCAAGCCGCTGCACCTGGCCAATCTGCACCGGCGCGCACTTCCCTGGAGTTAAGTGCATGGAGCCGACAGCGCCGCCAAGGAGCCTGAGGGTGGGGCTGAAGAGACCCTTACGGAGCTCCAGCGGCCTCACGCACCTCTTCCGGGCCCGTCCCGGACCTTGAGCGCAAGAGTGGTCCTGAGAGTCTCACAGTAGTTGACGGAAAGACACTCTGAGCTTAGATGTCAGGGACCCAGACTCAGTCACCCTCTACTCCTTACCTTGCTCTTGTTTATTCATAGCACTTGACACTCTTTGAAATCGTGGAGTATTTATTCTTACTTGCATGTTGATTGTCTTCCTTCCTAGAATGCAAGCTCCTATAGCTCTAACTCACCCTATTACCTAGGGTGGTAACTCACTCTAACCCACTGCCTAGAAAAGTGCTTGGGACGCAGTAAGTGCTCTATGAGTATTTGCTGAATAAATACGAAAAAAGGAATGCATCAAGTGAGTAGCCAGAGTCACCTGGAGGAGGTGATGTTGGGCTGAGGAAGCATATATATGAACATCTGGAAGGGAAGTGGTTCCAGGCAGAGGCAACAGTAATTGCCAAGGCCCTGAGGCAGACCTACTTAGGCATGACTGGGGGTGGGTGACAGAAGGGAGACCTTGGCAGATGAGTTGGGAGAGGTGGGCAGGACCCATCATAGAGGGCCTAGCAGACCCTTCAAGGAACTGGGCTCATATTCTGTGTGTTTTTAGTAGAGGAGATGAATGTCTGATTTGCCTTTAGGTAAGATCAGTCTGGAAGACGTCTGGACAATGGGCCCTAGTGGGGATCATTTAGGAGGGAGTAGAGGTCAAACAGCCATAACCTATACTCAAGTTCTGTCCCTGAGTGTTAATCAAACAAAATGAAGTCCCATGGAGACCTGGACCCAGAATTCCTAGCTCCCCACTCTGTTCTCTCAGCTCCCTTCCCTCTCACCACAACTGGCAGGCCACTTACCCTAAGCAACTCTCAGGGACTACTACCTCCCACGGCTCTTCTGTCTCATGAGAGAAATGAAATGTGCCACTCAGGTCCGCCTTCAAGGAAGGACTTCTTGGACTAGCCACAGGGAGCACTATAAGCAGATAGCCCTCAGCCACCATCAACTTCAGGGACTGCTTCTACTGCAGAGAGCCACTACTGAGGCAGGACGAAGAAGCCTGGCCATCTCTACTGATGGGCTCTTTTGGCCCCAGGACTCCCCATGGACCAGTTGAAGCTGTAGGGAACGGGGCTCCCTCAATCCACTCCTGTTTCCTTCTCATCCCTTGCACAGGTGTCAAACTCAGAGGAACTTCCCAATTAACATCCTTAACACTAATCTTTGTTTCAGGGTCCATGACAAGCACAGCATTTAAATGAGAGGCACTCTAGATAGTATGGAAAGAGCCTACCCTTTACTGGATTCCTTCCCCCAGAGCACCTGCCATGTGCCAGGCATGGCACTGGGCTCCAGGATGCAGCCTGCATTCTACAAGAAGAGGCCAGTGGGTACGCAGCAATTGCAGTACAGTGTGTGTGATTAAGGAGGTAGAGGCTGCTCCTCTGAGAATATAGAGGAAGACTTTGGAGCTCTGGAAACTCTCCCAGGTAAGTAACATATCCTGTTGGATGAGTAGGTGGAAGTTAGGCCAATCCGTGAAGTGGGGGATAGAGGAGGGTGTCATGTTGAGCACACAGCATGTGCAGAAGCCTGGAGGAAGGACACCAAATATGGGAAACAGAGATTACAATGTCTCAGACCTGGGTTTACCAGCTGTCTCTGTGAGGATGGAGGACCCTGGGTGGGGTAAATTGCCTGCATGCTAGTCTCCCATCAAGAGATGGGTGTCTGTTTCCTCTCCTCCTCATTCTCCTCTGGGCTGGCCCTGTGATTTGCTTTGACCATAGAGTGCAGTGGAGGTGATGTCCCTGTTCCAGGCTGGCCCTAGAAGGCCTGGAAGCTGCCACCTCAGCCCCCCTCAAGTTCTGGATCACTGTATAGAATCCAACTGCCTCAGTGGAGAGAAAGGCCCAGCAAGTCTCCAGACATCCCTGCCTACTGCAGAGATCATTTGGATGTGCCAAAGGATCTGCCCCAGAAGTCCCATGGAACAGATAAAGACATCCCAGCAAGACCTGGTGGTTTTAAGCTACTAAGTTACAGGATGGTTTGTTATACACCAATGAAGAAATGATACCCTGGGCCCTTTGAATCTGTTTGGCCATTGGTAAAATGGGGTCATAAACCTTTGCTTCAGGGTTGTGATAAAGCTCAGGGTCAGGTGAGCATAGCCTCTCCTGAATGTTTGACTCTTTTCTGTACATTTCAGGTGACTGTATACCTTCTTCCCTTTCCTAGATTTTGACTCTCTTGAGGGTAGGATTTAACAAAGCCCACAGAGACCACATCTGAGTCACATGGTAGCACAACCCTGCCTTTGAATCCTTGTTGTTACAGGGCACATTTATGCCCAGTCTGGACCCCCGGGGCTTCCAGTCTAGTGAGGAGGAAAAGGGAAAAGACAGATATGAGACAATGGCCTACCAGTCCCTCTTTTTCTTTTGTAAGTATCCACCATTCACTTACACAGAAATATCTACTTTTATACTTTGCCAGGCCTGGGCCACACACTGGAATCTCCTAATGCTGAGAGGTAGGCCCATCACCCTGTCTTACACTTGAGAAAACCAAGGTTCTGGGTCTTGAAACCAGTAAAGATCTCAGGGTCTATGATCTTAGGCTACCATCACTTCCTGTCCTGAGGCCCTGTATTCTTTCTTCACATAGACTGAATAAATGTCCTATGGTCAGATGTGTGTCTGCTTCCAAGGAGTAGCCCAGGGCCCCACAGGTTCCCCAGGGAGCAACATCCTCCTGGAAGGTCCTCAAGGGACTCCAGCTGACCTTAGAGAAGGTCACAATAGAGATTCTGGGCCTGATGGCCTGATGCCTGAGAGGATGGTCTTTTGTCTGTCTGTTTGTTTGTGTTTGTTTTTTTTTTTATTTTTTAGGTTTGATTCCCTTTTGTTATTATTCCTTTTTTAATACATAAACTTGTGGTAAGGATAAATTATAAGCTTGTCAGTATCACAAGTGGGTTTTCACTCAGTAGAGTAATAACTAAATCACAGTGTGGGGGCTTTGGAATAAGGTTTCCTTCGAAGTAGTGATTAGAGAGGTCAGCTTTTAAAGAGGACTACCTGCTCTTGGTGATGCTGCATTTATCTAAGAGGTAGGCTATGTTCTCAGGTGCCTATGCACAGGGGTCACAGCAGAAGCCTTTGATGGCCAAAATCTGGTACCACTTCCTCCCATTCACTTTATGTATGTGAATCCTTTTCTTTTTCTGCCTCTGGGTCAGCAAGACTTCCATCCCAGTTCAGACTCTGGAGGTAGTTCAAAAGGTTTTCTTCTATTTCGGCACTTGGGGGAGACTTACACCGGGGGAGAAAGGAAGGTGAACTTGTTTTCCTCTTTGTCATGCCTGTGCTCTTGCCTTGGGTCATGATCTTTGGTGGGACTTAAGATGTCATGAAAAAATGAAGACAGCTGCTGATTCTTTAGGCTTCTACTCTGATCTTTAGCTATGTCCCCCTTGTCCAATCCCTTGGCCTTCTTGTTCTTTTTCTTCTTCACCCTCCATTTGGTGGGCTCTGAGGCACCAGGAGTGGGAGGCAGTCTGGCCCCTTTCCTGCTTGAAGTGCTACCCTCTTGCTCTTCCTAATCCTCGTCGTCCTCCTACACACCGATGCCCCGGCCCCACCAAGGCCATCCATCTGCTCGCCTGCACCTCCTGTGCCTGGGGCAGCCCACGACCTGCTGCCGAGCTTTCGGCTCAAAAGGATGGTTTTGATGGATGAATAGGAGTTGAAGGATGGCCAAAGTGGGGAAGGAGAAAATTCTAGCCAGAAGAAAAAGCCTGTATAAATATGTTTATCACAGTATTGTTCATAATAGGAAAAATTGAAGACAAATTAAATGTCCATCAATAGCAGGCTAGATACATCAACTGTGGTCTATTCACACAATGGAATCCTCTACAGGCATGAAAGTAGAGCTACTTGGATGAACTCACAAACAATATTGAGCAAAGAAAAACAAGTTGTAGATTACACATTGTATGATATTGCTTTATGATAAGGCTGAGAAACATGCAAAACAAAACCACACACTTTACAGGGGTTCTTCCCTATGTGGCGAGGAAGTAATAAACACAATACTCAGTACTCTGCCTCTGCGGAGCGAGGGCTCCATTGTGTGATTTATTTACATTAATGATTTCTTAGGTGGGACAGTATGTACATGAGTGGCCATTATAGCATTTTTTATATATTTTGTCAATCTGAAATACTTCATCAATGGATTTATTTTTAAGGCTATGCCAAAGCTAGAGGCCTCGGAGGCCCTGACTGTCGCATAGGAGAAAAAAGAGAAGGGTCTTGTTTGTACTGTGCCAGTACTCAAGTTCCACATGTTCTTCCCAGAGAGGATAGAACCCCTTCTGAAAAGGCAGGTGTGGCTGCTCCCCAGCATCTACCCAGACACCATGTGTCCCCTCCTTGGACAGGCTGTGCCCCATTCCCCAGTGTCAGGTGCCCAGGGCCCATGTGTGAGGAGCCCTGCTTGGTTTCAGGGTCAGTGAAAGAGGGTAGAGGGCCTCAGCAGTGTCTAACCCTGATAAGCCATTGATATGTTTGACTTAAGATCTCTGAAGGGGAAAGGACTGAAATCCCAAGTGTTGTTTTTGGAATATGTGCTCTAGGCTGGACACCTTCTACAGTAGCCCTCAGAGGTAGGAGTTGAATGTCCAATTGCAGATGGGAAAGCTGAGGTTCAGTGGAGTAAGCCAGCCACTGAAAATTGCAAGGCCAGGAGATGGAAGGAAGAGGGCAAAAGAGTAACAGGAGGTGGAGACCGCAGTGCCTGCCTGTCCACCTATCACCAGAGGAACACCCTGCCTGCCCCTAGGCAGTTTCTCCTAGGGGTTCCCTCTAGGCTTGGTGTCCCTGAACAACTCTTGGGCAGGGATTTCCTCCTAGGAAGAGCCTCTCCTGTTACACTGACAGACTTGCCAAATGGTGTGTTGCCAAAACACAGAATGTGCAATGTCCCCAGGTAATGTCCTGGAGGCAGGGCCAGTCCTCACTGCTATGAATACCATCCAGGCAGGACAATGGGATGGATCCAGTACTGGCAGAGGGAGCCCTCTGAGACTGGTCTCAGGCCTGCCAGGCCCTCTTTACAGCCCCTCAGACCCTGACTTCTGTGGGAGGACCAGTAGGACTGCAGGCAAGGCGCAGAAAGGAAGCCCCCAGCTACTGAGCCCTGGCTCTGCACAGGCTTCAACTTAACTAATGCATTTCATCCCCACTATACCCCTGAAGTTCAGTGTGATAACCCAGGCAAGGAAAATGGAGGGTTGGAATGCTGGACTGACTTGCCCAAGGCAAGCTGGCTAAGATTCAAGATTTGAGTCTAGGCCATCTGACTCAGGACCGCCATGCTCAGTACCCTGTTGTGGTACAGCTTCTTGACCCCACCCCCACCCCCTCAACCTAGGCCAGGGCATGGGTGAGAAAACTGAGCACAGAGTCCTGGCCCAATCTGAGCAACACCCAACCTGCAGCAGACAGCTAGGGAGGCTGGGCCTCTGAGGCCCTTAGGAGCTGCTGGCCCTACTGGATAGGCAGTGGCCTTCCTCGAGTCTGTGACCACACCAGGCTCTGTAATCTAGGCGGGGTCATGTCCTCATTTGAAATGTGTCCCCTGCATTTGTCACCAGGTCACCACAGAGAGGCTACTTATGAACTGCTGGTTTAATTTGACTGATGTGGACTGACATGAAACACTGTGGCAGACACTTCTAATAGGAAAAGCAATAGTATAGTCTCTTATGTAATTTTTTAATTTATTTTTATTGACTTTATTGGTGATGTTGGTGAATAAAATTATATAGGTTTCAGGTGTACAATTCTATAATACATAATCTGTATATTGTATTGTGTGTTCACTAACCCAAGTTAGGTCTCCATCCATCATCACCATTTATCTCCCCTATACCTTCTTCTACTTCCCCCCACTCCCTTAACATAATTAACTAATTCTCTGGGAATAACATAGAAATATGCACAAAATTTAAAGGAGTCATACCCAAGAAAGAAATATCTCAGCACCCCCTCTCTCCCCTCATCCAGCTCTTGTGTTCAAAGCTTCCCATAGGTCCTTCCTGAGCTGGCTGGGACACATCGTATCCACAAGGAGACCGCAGGAGGCACACTAGGGATGCGAAACTATCCAGAGAGCTGAGAGCTGCATAACCCAGGCAAACTTACCAAGGGAGGAAAGCAGAGTGATTCGAGCTAAGCCCGAGGGAGATAAGACTTTCATACATGAAAGAAAAGAGGGAGTTTGCCCTACATGAGGAACAGCATGAACAAAGGTGCAGAAGGAGGAAAGAGTGCGGTTCTCCAGGGACACAATAATAGGAGCCACAGGCAGCCCCTGAAGGAAGCAGCAGCCCAGCTACAGTATAAGCCCCAATGACCTCTGACTTCTGGGGAATGGACTGGCTATGCCACCTTGGGCATATCCCTTAACTTCTTGTTGCTGATTACACAATGGACATTTATTGAGGAGTGCTGTGGGGGTCAGCAGCTGTCTGGGAGTGAGGAAGGAGTGCACGGAGGGGCAAGTTTAAGCTGTGAGACCTCAGTGGATCCTATAGGATCCCTGGTCAGAGGAAGGTTACCCCTGAGGAGGGATGGAGAGGGGACATGGCTTTAAGCAAGGCAGCTCAGCTGGGGGTGGGCCCGGGAGAAGGACCCACTCAATGTAATTGATTGACAACACTCCCTGAAGCAGGAGCCTGGGTGCCTCCGCCAGGGTAGGGGGCAGGGTCGCCTGGTCTGGGCATGCCAGCACCTCCCACACTCTCCAAGCTGAGTCTCCATTTGTGGAATGAAGACAATGCCTGCTTCTTGGAGCTCCATGGGGGACTAAGGGAGACGATGCACGGAGGGCGCAGAACACCCTCTTCCACCCTTCTCTAAAACACTTTCAGTTTTTCAGCTGCACATCATTAATCTCATTTTTAATTACTTCTCTAATGTTCAGAACTGTGTGGTGCATCAAAAAATCCCAGTTGCTAGTTAGGATTAAATTTTGCTACAAGTAACAGAAACCCCCAAATAAAAATGGCTTAAATGAGGTAGAGGCTTATTTTTCCCTAAAGTTCTAAAAGTCTATAGTGAATACCTTCAATACAGTACCAAGGAGCCACATGGGGCCATTAAGCATTTGAAGTATGGCTGGCCTTAGTCAAGATGTGTCATCAGTGTAAACTGCATACCAACTTCAAATATTTTGTATAAAAAGGATAAAATTAGCTTGTAATAATTTTATGATGATCCCGTGATAAATGGTATTTTGAGTATATTAAGTTAAATATCCTATGTATATTATTGAAATTAACTTTATCTATTTATTTTGCTTTTTAAAATATGACTAGTAGAAAATTCAATTTTAAATCTGTGGCTTGCATTCGTAGCTTGCATTGTATTCCTATTGGACAGAACCCATCTAGAGTAATGGTTCTCAAGCAGACATAATTTTGCCCCCCCCCCCAGAGGACTCGTGACATTCTCTAGAAATATTTTTGGTTGCCATAACTTGTGAGGTTAGGGGCTATTGGCATATAGTGGGTAGAGGGCAGGAATGCTGATAAACATCGTACAATGTACAGAACACTTGCCCACAGCAAGGAATTATCTGGCACAAAATGTTCATAGAGCTCAGGTTGAGGAGGTCTAGTTTAATTTCTCCATAGTATTCTACAGTATCAGGAAGCCAGAACTTCTTATATCTTGTTTCTTTGCCAGGTATACCTTTCATTTGCATTGTCACAGCACACTCTAAAACTGTAGCTGGAGCTCCAGCCATTATCATAGCATAAGCTAGACTTTCTCTTTTCAAGGAAGAATACATACCACTTCTGTTTACTTCCCATTGCCTGGAACCTGGTCACCTGGCCTCACCTGGCTGTATGGAAAGCTGGGAGATGTAGTCTTTACTAGAGTGGCATGCACCCAGCTAAAAATCAGGAGTTTCTTACTGAGAAAGGTTGAGAGAATGCATCTGAGAGGGGACTAGTATCTGTGATAATTTGCCTGGGGCACCAGGCAAGGAATATTATTCCCATTTAACAGATGAAGAAACAGAGATCTGGGTAAGTAGACTTGCTAAGATGCAGATTAAAAGCAGACTGAAGCAGGAACTGAGGCCTCCTGGTTTCCAGTTGCCTCACCATCACCCTGCTACCCTGCAAACGTGGCTAAATCACATTTTTGTTCTTTGAATCCCATTGGCCAATGGTCCGTGTAATGGTCACCTCCAGCACCATGGTACAGTTTCTCTGTCAATAACTTCACTTGCTCTCTCAAGGGAAGACAGTCATTTCTCAAAGATGTTCCTTCAGATTCAGATAAGACTAGAGTTTCCTTATAACACTGTACAATCTCACCTTCTTGGTCTTGACAAATGTGCACAGTAATCTAAGATGTTGTCAATGGAGGAAATTGGGTGAAGAGTATACGGGAATCCTCTGTGTTATATTGGTAACTTTTCTGTTATTCTAAAATTATTCCTAAATGAAAAGATTTTTAAAAAGTGTTTCTTCAGGACTCAAATAGTCAGACTGATACATTTGGGCATGGCTGGTTTGCTGCTGTTAAAGCAAAGCTCACCTCCATTATCAAAATTTATCATTCACCAAATAGCCCAGACAGGGTGGGTAGATTCTAACAAATAACTACTGTATATCCAATCCTTAGCATGTTCCAAGCAATGCATGGGAACTTTATGTTTACTAGCTTGTCTAGTTCTCACAATGGCCCTATGAGACAACTGATGTACCCAGTTCACAGATAAAACTGTGGAGATCCAAGAAGGCCCAGAGATTAGGCAACCTGCCCAGGAATACTTGTCTAACAAGTGGAGGAGCTGAGATTTGAACCTCAGTTTCTCCTACTCCAAAGATCTCGCTACTGCCCTCTGCCAATTCTCTTCTTTTCCCCCCGAGATTCTCTTGTCAGTCAAGTATCCTTATTCTGATGAGAGCTGCCCTCCTTCCCACTTTGCAGTCAGTGAATTGCCCTGGGTGACAGCCACATGCACTTTGTCATAGTGCCTCCCCTCCACAGACCAAACAAGAGCCCTGTTATCTTCTTAGAGCCCCCATCTGGAAACTCCCCCACTTACAAGCACCAGCATCTGCAGGGAGCCCACATGTACCCCTTTTCCCCAGGGGGCTGCTGCCCCAGAGAAATGGTGAAAGCAAGAAGTAAGACCTGATAGATCCCTGCCCCTGCAGGGACACAGCCAAGGTGTTCAAGCTTCTGACTCATTA